>PVJD01002169.1:0-216321 GCA_004026545.1 Mormoops blainvillei | reverse complement strand
AAGTTTCAGAAATTGATTGGTATTTTGAAAAAGAACCTGGCCTGTCCCACACTCAAGCTAACACAATCCCAGCAGAATGAAGAAGCTCTGGCTCTCTGGCTGGTGACCTGGACTCACACAGAGCCCTGGCCTGTTCTCTCCAAGAGCCATGTGGCCTAAGTAGCTCTGTGGCCCTTGGCCTCCAGGAGGGTGCCTCTCTAGCTCTCTTGCCCCACTGGTGATGCACTGGCCTGTGTGTTCACATGCTTTCTCACTTGGGTGAATGCCACCACGTGGCTCTGGCAGCCGCATGACCCATGGCTCCACACACAGGCTCCAGGAGGGAGCCTGAGATGAACAGCAGCCAAGAACAAGCTAAGCTACATGGGTGGGGACTGTGGCCACTGAGCAGCCACCTGTAGACTCCAAAGGACTGTATTTTAAATTGGAGCAGGAACTCTGGACCCTGGCTTTTGTATTGGTCTTAACTGAGGATGGTTGGACTTTTTCCCATGGCAGAAATAGGAGATGGGCTTTGAGACCAGAGTCTGCCATTCTCCCAGATCTCGCAACACCTGAAGAAAAACCTCCTGCCTTTTGCACCAGCATGTGCTTTATGAGTTTGGCTTTTGTGGCTACTGGCAGAGCCGAAACTGTTTTTGTTGTTGTTGTTGTTGTTGTTGTTGTTGTTGTTAGGTTACAATACCAACAGAAATAGTTCTGGGGAAACACCACTCTTAAGAGCTACTCTTTAAGGAAACAGTGCGTGGAACTTCTGCTGTCTTTTCTGGACAGAATCCTAAACTGTGCTGTCGAGGAACAAAACCTATCTTTTGTTCTAGAAGCAACCTTTCCTACTTTCCTCTGTCTTTCCTTGAATGACCAGTCAGTCAAGGAGCCCTACCTTTCCCACGTCAGAGACAGTGACTGGATAATGACAATAGGATTTCCCGACAGACAGCAGTTGATTTTGGACATTGTAAAGGGATTGATATATATCTTGAGAAACATCATCTCTTCCCTTCCGTTTACCTAGGATGCTCTCTATGAGCTTTTCCTCCTCTGCAAACAAGTATTAAATCTTCTTTTCTATGAAACCTGTCATCAACTAAAACGCTATATAAATTACCCACGTATTGAGTGTTATTTTTCTTCCCTCACTAGAATTTAAGCTTTTCTCTAGAATAAGCCACTCCTGGTAGCCCCTAAGAATACTCCCAGCTTTATAGATAATTTTCCCCTCAGAATTTATCACCGTATGAGATACTACATATTCTATCACATTTATTTATTATTTGTTTGTCAGAACTCACTCGAATTTAAGCTCCTCCTGGGTATACATTTTTATCTTTCTGATCTCTGCCTAATCCTCAGTGTCAGCGGTCCCTGAAATGCCCTGCCTAAAAGTGCCTGGTATAGGACAATCAGTCACCTTAGCCACCAGCTACTAAGCCAAAATGTGGGCAAACTGAGTTATGCGATAGAATGAATGAGAGCTCTCCTATAAAGGGTGGGAACAGCAGAACCCATGCAATTTCATGCTGTACAACTAAGGAAGCAAATGCAAATGATTTTTTCCCCTAAAATTAGTTATTCGTGAGTTTATGCCATTTGTAAATGAAAGAATCGTGATCAATATAAAAATTAGAAATCATTAGAGGTATTGTAAGTGGAAATCCCTAAACTCTAGGATTGACCAAATCAGGGTGGGATCACAGTGTAGGGATTATAACCCAATCCTTAGGTCAGAGACTATATAGCTGTGTTTGGTGTAGCAAAACAACTTAAGTGTGATCTTCTCTCTTTAGGGACTCAGAAAATGGCCATATTGAAATTGGGATTAAAGGTGAAATTGTAAAGGTGTTGAATTTTTTGGCTACTTCTTGTGACCCTCCTATAAACACATTGTTAATCTCAGCCCCAAAAGTGCCACCTTCCTAAGCTAGGTCCTTACTGGTAGGAACATCAGAAAGGAGTCATCATATAATCATATGTTTTGGAAGTTTGTAAAAGCCACCTTCTCTGCTCCATATAAATAACAGATGCATGGACAGGGAGGCAAGACATCTAGCTGGAGAAGAAACCAGACCACACGAAAGAGATTCCTGGCAAAGGTGATAATCAGCCCCCAGGCAAGTAGGTGCCACCACACCATCATAGGGCAGGCCATTCATTTTAGCACCCACTCTGATGCAACCTCGATATTTTTAACTTAGCTATTCACTGAGGCATTTGAGAAATCCGTTTCCACATCTGTAACGGATGGGATTGTTTTATGATCTGCAACATTATCTTAATTTTACTTTCATAATTAAATGGGCATATTTATTACCAATGTATAAAAATAAATACAGGTGTTACTAATATTCTTTGTGCCATCCCTTCTAACTTAAAATTAATTTTATAATTTTTATTTATCTTATATGGTATTTCTTTTGCCAGTCTCAAATTATGCTTATTCCACCTTGTATTTAATTAGATAAACTTCAAATTCAGATAGTTTTTTGTGTGTCTTAATAATTGATAGGAGTGCTAGAAAATTATAAGAGCTTATAAGCTGGGAACTACCATCTTTGCCAACAAGAGGAACACACTGAGAAGACAGATTAACAAACAGGACAGAAAAAAAAAAAGACCAAGAATAGAGTAACAACAAATAATAATATCCTGAAGGCATTGGATATTTATATCCAGATTAGTCTCTTTCCAGTATTACTATCAGGCTTTTTGATTCCTATAAGCTAATTTATTCCTTTTTCTCTTTGCATAAACTAGTTTGAACTAGAGCCCCTTAGGGTTAATGTGTAAGCCAGTGATACTAGTGTTATCACCATTGCTGTGATTTCATTGTTAGCTGCAGACAGATGCGGCTTTGGAATACTTGGTAGCATTGGAGTTCTCCAGAGACAGAGAAGCCCACTGAAGAAAGTGGGAGATATCAATGCTGTTAAGTCCTGCAGGGACTCTAATAGGACTCAAAATATGTATTAACTGTATTTATTGAGTTTGTTACAAGGACCAAGGAATCAACATAGAAACAGCGCTAGCTGTGTCTAAATAACTATATGCCTATTTTATCGCACTTCATAAAATGTTTTGCAATTCTTAATCTTTGCAACCTGAAGAATCAATGAATTCAGCTTATTTTACCTAAACTGTTTCTTCTGCTTATTTTTCAGGCTGAAAATTGTAACATTGGTAGTAGAGTTGAGGGGTAGGGATGACCAGCAAACTTGTCTCTATGTTGGCGGCTTTATAATGAATGCCAAGGGACTCTCCTAAATTCCTTTTCATTGTCCTCAAGAATAATACTAAACCTGAGGCAAGCTCTTGAAACATGTTTATTTATAAACTTGAGGCCAGGAGCCCCATCTGCCATCACTTGCAGCAGGGGTGTAAAGAATTAGAAAGGAGAGTACATTTTAGAGATGCACAAGTAGGAGCTCAGAGGGCATGATAAAGAAAGGTATGATAGACAATTTGGAGTCATCAGTATAAAAATAATATTTAAATCACTGGATTACCTACAGGAAGGGTATAGTTAGAAAATAAATGAATGCTGACAATAAAGCTGGTATATGGATTATGTTGAGGAAAAATAATTAAAAACAGAATTTGGCAAGATGGAGGTTATCTTTGATATTGAAACAAGAAATTTTAATGATAGTACAGGAAGGAAATTTAACCTTTTAGGGGTCAGAATTGATGCAATGATTGTTAGGGCTGTAATAATGAACTGTAATGGAAAAATCACATGTTTATGTAAACTAATAGCTGAAATAAAAAGTAACTTCCATTATTTTATTTAAATATTGTCAAGTATATTCTCGATGCTTTCTTTTATTCTTTCATTCATTAGTGTTTATAGATAAGGCTACTATGAGTCAAGCCAAATGTCTGTCATAAGATATAAAATTAAATGGCATTTGTGTGACAGGCTTTCATATATTTATTGTGTCAATAGCTCTATTTTATTCTTTGTACTCAGAGTTCAAATATTATCCTTAAAAATCATGAATAATTTTAGATTAAAAGCTTTTCAATTTTTGTGTTACAATGAGCTCAGATATCCAACTTCAGCCTACCGATTAAAATATGCATAATGTATGTTTCAGGAATCTACATATTATATAGAGATTTGAGTGTAATAATTAAAAGTTATGTGCTCACCTCATTTTCCATTTACTCTATGAAGTAAAGAGTTAAATCTGCATGAACACCAAACTGAATAACTGTTCAATTTTCCAATTCACATTTTCGGGAAAGATACAGATTTATTGACATTTTCTTAAATTACAGCAGTAGGGAGATAAACAGTACTTCATTACTGACAAATAATGACTGATATATGCACAGTAAATTTTCTTTTCACATTTTACCTAAATAGGCATTTCAAAATTGTAAGTGAGTATGGAAATTTTATTTCTGGAACTCAATATGTTTTCTCTGAAACACTCTTTCTTGTTACCTGTGAATAGGCAATCTTCTACTGTTTATCATTTTCTAGCTTTCTTTTATACAAATCAGTACAAGAAAAGAAAATGTTGGATATAAAATTACTTTAGTTGATATGTAATTCTTGGAAAAAAATAAATGGGCTGATTTTAAGGCTTCCAATTTCCCATATTAGTTTTTGATAATGAGGAGCTGTGTAAGCTTTCCAAAGTATGTGTGCCAATCAGACTCATTCCAGGCCTACGACACGTTTGCAGGGCCACACTGCCAATCACATTAAACTGCTGGGAATAGGGTGTGGTGGCCTTCTGATATTCTAAGTATTCAAAAACAGTCACCGTGTATATTATTCCATATTTTTATTATTAGCTATTTTATATCTGTGACTGTAATAGGCACTGGAAAGTTGAATACTACTAAATATAAATTTATATTTTTTTTCTGTAGAGTTGAAATTGTTAAAATATTAATTTTCTATCAGAGGTAAATTCCAGTTACTTTCTGGAACATAAGAGAATAATTAAACTCTATCACAGCCAAGCATTTAGTGGGTAGATGCAATGGGTCAAAATATTATGGTCTCTGCTCTCTGTCCACTATTTGTCAAATGCTATTTTCACTCTCACAGGGGCTTCTTGGTTCTGTCACTATGAAGAGTATGACTCGTAGTATTTGGACAGTTTATTTCCCTGATGATACATTGGCCATTAGTTTATCCTTTATGAGAGAATAAATTGGTGTCATATTTGTGACAGAAAGAAAGTGACTGGTCATTGTTATGGATTGCTTAATAATCATTGGTAAGGAGAAAACAAATCCAAATGATAGAAATTGTAATTGGTGCCCGCACATGACATATAAATGTTACTTGAGGTAATCATGAACCTCTTGCAAAATACATTCCTCATATTTTGCTGTTGCTCATTTGTAAGAGCCTCCAATGTGATTTAAAAACTAAAGTGTGGCTTGTGGTGCTTTTGAGCCAAGAAGGATTAATATTTTATTCTTACTCTTTTATGTGAAAAGAAAATAATTAAACTATATTACCTCCTCAAAATTACCATAATTCTGTAAGATATGAAGCACATTAGATTGAAATGATATCACTACATTAAATGGATGTCCAAAAAGTCAAACAAAAATACACAGCATTTTATCAAAAGCAATTAATCTTTTTTTCATCCAGAGTATGACATTTCAGTATGTAATTGCACAGGAAATTAAAACTGTTTTCATAGATTTAATAATGGATGAGATATGGGTTTTGAAATAATTGTTTTCATTGAGCTTTGTCATCCTAGGGCACGATTTGCAAGCTGTGACTTGCAACTTGCACCCCGTGTCTGCGCCAAGGTGGAGTCGAGAAAAACAATGAGGGGCTCTATTCGGAGCCTACCAGGACACAAGCAGGTGCCGAAAATTCAAGCAAATTTCTAACAATTTTATTTTTTATTTCAAATACATTTCTTGGCCTGATATATTTGTCTTATTCTGCTCTAAGGCTACATACGACAGGTTTCCAAGTTGACCTCCTTTTGTAAACGTGCATATTTTGTGCTGTGGTTGTTGCTTTCCACATACGTTTCTATGCGTTGTTTGGGTGTTTAAATGTATCTAAAAAATGGATTTCAATTTTGGCATGATGAAATGTAAACTTCCATTAAGTGGAAAAATGGTGTTTTTATAAATGAACACAAGTGCCAAAAGTTTTAATTTTATGTATTCTAAAGACTGAATTTTATAGGGAAATTCACAGATGGATACATGGATAGGTAGGAAATAGAAAGATAGCTAGACAGGCAGACAGATACAAACCATGTGTGTGTGTATAATCGGAGAAACACAGAATCTGTATTTCTTATTTCTTTTGAAATTGTCTTCTTTTTCATCCTCCCTTAATTAATTCTATTTATGAATCAATATATGGGAAGTATTTATTAACCAATACTGGGAAGAAAAGAACTGTAGTATCATTTTGAGAAAAAAATTAAAGTTTAGCAAAATGATGATAGAGAAGACAAAGCAATATTCAGTCACAAAGCTGAATACTCAGCTTAAACTCACACATTTTGCAAATAAGAAAATAAAGATTGCTTGTAGTTCAACTTTGCTGAAATTATATAGAATATCAAAGATGAAAAATGTTAAAATCTCATATTCCAACTATAACAGTTCTTTTGTATGTAGTGGCTGTTCCATTAACATTTCTAAACAAGATTTAAGTCAAGATAATTTTCACTCAGAAAATTAGTTTGTGTATTTTCTACCAAACATACTGGAAGTTATACGTAATTTGGAAACCTCTCAGGTGCATGGTGGAAGCTGATAAAGGGAGTTTTCTCTGGAGTATATCTGGAAAGAAAATGCATTTATTTTCTAGAGAAAATAGGCTGTCATGTTGTCCATTTGCAAGATTAAAAAACAAAAAAACCCAAAATGTTAATTTTCTGCTCCCAATTAATGACATAATGGCATTTCATGGGATGCTTTTAAAATTCTCAATATTTCTCTATGTTTCTGGTGTTTAGAAAATTCACTATATTAGAAACTTCCGCAGCTACTAATTCCTAGACAGACAGAGGGACAGAATTCCAATCTCAAGAAAGAATGGAGGAGGAAGAAGAGGGGAAAGTAGGAGGAGGATAGGAAAAGAAGATGGAAGAGAGTAAGAAGCAAGAATGAAAAGGGAAGAATAATTGTTTTCATTGAGCTTTGTCATCTTACAGCACAATATGCAAGCTGTAACCTGCAACTCCGTCACCTCCAAGATGGATAAGAGAAAAACAGTAAGAAACACTATAGGCTATCAAAAAGGAGGATGGAGAGGGGAAGGAAGGGGAGAAGAGAAAGAAGAAGAAAAGATAAGAAAGAAAAGAAGAGAAAGAAAGGGAAAGGGCTGCAAAAGAAGATGAAACAAAGTCCTTTGCTAAATGATACATTTCATATCAATCAGTTATTATTGCCATTGCAAAAGACTGTGCTATTGTTTATTGGTGAAGATAATGGAAATAATCAAGTAGAGTTAAAGAAGCTGGTATTTTCAAATATTGCTTAAATTTTAAGCTATTTTGCATGTCAAAGGCAGTGTTTAGGTGGTGCAGGAATAAAAAGCACACAGGCTTTGGAACCAAACATCTGGGTGGGTAGTTTGACCCTACCACTTTAAACACATGAGTCTTGGATTTTAATTAGCTTTTTTGATCTCATATTCCATTAGTATAAAATTAGCATATCTTATGTCATAAAACTTTCTGTGAAGTTTAAAGGAGATAACAAACCTAAAGTGTCTAACATTTAATAGTTTTTTGAATTTCCGTTCTCAAAAACATGGGCTCTTTCTGATTACACAGTCAGGGTAGTGACTTATTCTCATGCTGGGCAAGGCCTGAAACCATCTGAGGAACTGGAGATTTGACAGCGCAGGTCTGTGGTCCTTGAGAGAAAGGAAACACAGGTGAACTCTGCCTTCACATTGGCCTTCTACGTAGAACACCTTCCAAACTGCACAAAGGTAAGTGGTGCCCAGTCAGAAAACAGGTCTTGCTGGGCAGAAGCAGCTGGAATTGGAACTTAAGGCTGCCGAGGTGGTGGATGTTTGCAGGGCAGGGTGCCAGAAAAAGGCATGCTGTTCAGAGAAGAACCCAAACCCTGCTTAGATGCCTAGGGATTCTCCTTAGTTGGTGGGCAACTTGTAAACTATGCACCCAGGGCACTAGACTCCGAGGGCATTCTGTATGTTCGTTTGTTTTTATTCTTAAAGAACAGCTCGTGGGAACTGTGAACTAACTAGAGTTTAAAGGCTGCATAGTGTTTGGAGTCATTAAAGTGGGCAAAACCTTGCTGGACACTCAAGCGTGACCTCTGGAAAGGCCAGGCTTTGGAAGAAATGGCTATTACGGACTGCTCTAAGCAAAGTATTAGCCAAGTTTAAAATCGTACCTCGGCAGGATAGAGCTGAACTGCCAGTACAGTATCTCTTGCCAGGACAGAAACCTACACTTTTTAAAAGAAGGGAACATAATACAGACTCTAAACAATGAGGCATCTACAATATCCAGCCAACAATAAAATAAGTATTAGACATATGAGGAGGCATGTAAATATATCCATTGCCTGACTAAAAATCGGTAAATAAAAACTAACCCAGAGAGAACTCAGAAATTGTATCAGATCAAGACATTAAAACAGAATAAATGAACTGGCATTGAAATTTTAACAGATAAATAGAAACTATAAAAATAAGAAATAAAGAGCAGAAAAAAATCTGGAATGTTTATACACTCAAACAGATTCTATAAGAAATTGAAAAACAAGGGTATAACTGCAGAAGACTTTTGTTTCACAGCTTATGGTATTCCATGGTGACTTTGAAAGAATTACAAATTTTAAAAGTGGAGAAGGATCTTGGGAGCATATAGACTTAGGGAAAAGCATAAAGTCTAATGTAATGGTTAATAATATACCAGTTTTTAAATAGCCTCTTTTTATTTCATATTTAAGTATTTTATTTATATTTTGATACATTGATAAATATAAGATATTGATCTTAGTTATCTTTGAATGTATTTTTTAAATCTGTGGTTATTTATTAATTTTAAAAAGGCTGTTTTAAAGGTTGTTAAGATTTGCCTTTGTAGGATTCACTAATTTTTCTAGCTAAATAAGATTCAACTTTTAATATTTAGCTGAGATATATGAAAACTAAACACATTAAAAGTCAAATCACTCCTAAATAAAGATAGTTTTTCTTTGGATGACAAAATCTCCACCTAGAATTTTGATCAAACAAAATAGAACCCTTTTGTTTGGGGAAGCCTGTGTTCTTTGTTCCTTGCATAAAGTGATCATTCTTCTTGGTCCGTGACACAAAACACCACGTATTCTGAACCATGACTCACCTAAACCTGGTAACCCCACAACTCAGTTCTCACAGCTGACCTGGGTTTGTTGTAGTTGGACTTAGCAGTTCTATTACTTCCCGAACACCTTGCTACAGACTCACTATTTGCTTACTCATAAACCCAGGACTCCGAAGCAAATGCTCTGTTCTTTGACACCGCTAAGAGGATGTAAATGAAAATAATGCTTTGTTTTCTCGGATTAGCATTCCCTATTTTAAATTATGATGAAAGATTTTCTAAAATTGTCACATTTAGATAACCTCACCTAACTGAAAGTTTAATTTACATTTTCATATGCCTAAAACACACTGATATTAGAAAAATAGGACTCATGTTTCTATAAATAGTAGAAAATAAAATACTCTTAATGGCATACCATTTGGATTTGAGAGAAAGGCTGATTTAATTTAGTGCCACTATTGATGAGAAGGACTGATTCGGGTTAAAAAACTACTATTATTATTATTATTATTACCATTATTATATCTAAATCCAAATAGGCCCAGGACACTTGCTTTTGCTGATGATATCTGAGTTGTTTGCAGCAGGCCCATGACTTCATAAATCACAATGAGTAGGAGAAGCTTGCCTATACATGCTAGCAAGATGCTTCTCTAATATGTGTTTCCATTAAACTTTTCCTTTACAGGTTTTATATAATACATTTATTTCAGGATGTGATGAATGATGTATTAATGTTCAAATATATTAACATGGGTATCATAAAAGGAAATGCTTTATTTGTGGATATATTACTTGTATCATCTAGTTTTCTTTTTACAGTAAGTCAGAATTATATTTATGATTTAATTGATTTAAAATAAATTAGTATTTCAATTTTATAAAATTGTCTAATAAAGTTTCCATGCTAAAAGATAAATTAAGATGTATTCTTTAGAAACATATATATGTTATCCTATAAAATTAAATATAACAAATGTCAAATGTTTAATTGACAGGTTTTACTCAAAATTAATCATTGGAGCTTCTGATGAATTATTTTTCCAGTTCAAATTCTGATGTAAATTTGTTTTTCTCTGCTAGAAGCTAATCATACAGTGAGGGATATTATAGGCAAATGAGTTTAACAAGCATAATGAGAGTTGGAAGAAATGCAGTCATTCAATCCTTCTGTATTGACTTTGCAGTATTTATTATTGTCATGAAGTATAGATTTTAAAACAATTATGAAACTGAACTTCTACCTGTAAAACAGTTTCTGTGGTTGGATAGCCATCCAACAAGTACTAATAGTTTATTTTGCTTCCATAAAATGTAAACACATATAGTAATTTGAATGAGTTATGAAATGTAAATGTTAAAAGTTAGAGTTTGAAAACCAAAATGTAAATAACACAAAAATGCGTGCACATGAGTATAACATTAGATGCATAAATCCTCCAAAATTTAGGTTGATTGTGGTTTATTTTAACTTTGTATAATGAAACATACTTAGTCATAAATTTACCATACTACAAAACATTTGTGTATCTTAAAGGATAAGTAAGCAGTATAATAATGACATTTCACTTTCTTCAGAGTGGTTTTACAAAAATATTTCTGCTAAGGACAAAGCTTGATTCTAACAACCTTAATAGAAATATGGAAACTGAAACAATATAATTTATTTCTAAATAAGTAGTGATTGAGGAAAAAATGTGTTTGCTTTAAACTTGGACATGCCTTGGTTACTCACTTAAGGTATACTATTTTAATTAATAAAATGAATTTTGAAACTGTCCTCATATGATTTTCTAACAAATTCAGATATGTGTGTTATTTAAGTGCTTTTGTTTCACTTCTCAAAAAGATGATCTCACAATCACACCCTTTATTGCGACTTGTAAGAAGTTACATTTATAGCTGAAAATGTGCGAGTGTTCAGACTCATTTTACTCTTCAGGATAGTAAGATGGATGGGCAGATAAACACTAAATTTAAATGTTAATAAATCAAGGAATATTATTCTTTATAGTCTCTTAAGATATGAGAAATATGTCTATATTCTAATGAAGTCAAAATAAACATATATGTAAAATTCTTCTTAATTTTAATAAATTTGAAGAAAAGTAAAATTATGTTTTGGACACCAAAAGTTGTAATATAGGAAGCGAAGTATTTCACCTACATTATAAAAGTATATAATAACAAACAGTAATAACATTTTTTAAAAGTGTCAGTTTATATTTAAATAAATTCAAAGCCATAATTCTTATGTGCCAGACCTATGCTTAACATAATTATGTATTTTCGAACTTTGATAATAAAGTTTTCATTTAATATAAGGTTCTTCTCTTAACAAGAGGACAGAGATTTTCAGCATTTGGAAATCAAAACAAATTTAAATATTGAGAGGCAGAGAGAAGGAGAGAGAGATGGATATGGGAATTAATTTCAGCATAACTGCAATTTACACAAGGAACTATATACATTCTTTTGCTTGATTAGCAGTGACTGTAAAGGTCAAACTTCTTCCCAGTTTATTACAGAGAATTAATCTAGAATGCAATAAAACCATCCATGTTATTAGATATGCAGACAGAATTAAAATTTCCTAGGTCATAAAGCCTAGGTAAGGTAATACTTATTTGAGCATGTTTAAAGACAAAATATCCTAGATTATAAGGTTGGTTGAGATTTAATAAGTACATATGAAATAAAACGGTTAAAAGGGAGGGGCCTTGTGCTCTATATACATTGGTATGACGTTAAGATGGCAGAGGGCATCAGAGAGGGAAAGTCTAGAAAAAGGAATACTTAGGATACGGCTGAGGCAAAGGCTCTAGGACATTGATGTAATGTATCACCCCTCATTTCATATAACAGACTGAGAGGTGGCAATATACAGGTCACATTAAAATAAAATCAGGGAGGTTTCAGTGGGAGTCTGGCAATAATAGATTATGCCATATGCCCAGAATTAATACATAAAAATGGAAATGTCTAAGTATGGTGAAAGGACACAGAACTTGGACCATGTGAGACACCAAAGAGAAGTGACGAGCCAAAGCACACATTGATGGGCAAGTTTTTATGAGACAAGTGGAGAAGTGAATATACGCTTTGTTGGATATATAATATGGATATCTATGTCTACACATATCATAGAGGCATTTGAGAGCAAGGGGTGATAACTTAGTATTATTGTAATTATACACAGAAAATCACAACTGTAAATTAATATTTTTATTATCATTTTTTTCTCCAACATTCAAATTTTTTCTACATAAGCACAAGGTTCAGTTGAATTTGTAGAATATTAATGTACATTTATATGAGGTCTGTCTGGAAAAAGTCCAACTATTGTTATTAAAATAAGAATGGTTTGCTGGACATTGATGTAACCTAGCAGCCAAGGAGATTGGACTAGAATGAGTATACGTGAACAATGACAACTTCACTGTACTAGTCAGTGGGGGCAGTAGACGTTGTTGAATGAACACGTGTACTGTGTGGCTGTCGCATTCAAAATGACTGAGTGAGTAGGGCAACAAATCCGCATTCAATTTTACATTAAGCTTGAACATTACTCCTTGGAAACTACTCAGATGATTCAGAAGGCCACAGCTATGAACTGGTGATTGGCAGCTTCATCGCCACATCATGCCTGCTGCTATATCACATCTCATGATGAGATTTTTGGCGGAACATCCAATTACCCAGGTGAATTAGCCCCCCTACAGCCCAGATTTGGCACCCTGTGGCTTCTGGCTTTTACCAAAAGTAAAATCACCTTTGAAAGGGAAGAGATTTCAGACCTTCGATGACATTCAGAAAAGTACAATGGGGCAGCTGATGGTGATCCCAATAAAGTATTTTGCAGTGTTTTGAACAGTGGAAGAGATGCTGGGAGAACTGTGTGAGGTCCCAAGGTACCTACTAAGGATGATAAGGTGAGGTGTCATTGTCCTATGTACAATGTTTCTTGCATCTTGTATCCTCTTCAATAAATGGCTCTATTAGTCATAGTACCTGGCTGGATACTTTCTGGACAGACCCGCATATTTGTGTTATAAATATACTAAGAGAAATTTTTAACGCATCTAAATTTTATGGTGTCTATTGATGGTTTGCCATATCAATATCTTATGGAGGACATATAGATATGGTATTTCAATGACATTTTTTATTATTTGGATGGGAAGTATTATTTCTAAATGAGGTTACCTATCTATATAAAACATGCATTTTTCTTTTTCTTACTCTAAATTATCTTTTGGCTACTGGCATTGAAAACTTTAAAATATGATTTTTTTTCCACAAGACAATACTCAAGTTTCTAGTATGTGTTAGGTAAATGAAAACAGTTCCAGTAAAATTAGCAGACCTTTAATTTAGACACACCAACATCCTTTTTCTGTGGCCTTTAGAATGTCAGTTAGCATCTAGAAGAAAGTTCAAAAGCTTATCCTCAAAGAAGTTCCCAGCATCAATCAGAATCCCTCCTCCGGTCCCATCATGGCTTCACGACCTGAGTTAGCCACGAAAGGAGACTTCAGAGGGCTGCCGAAGGTAGTGGTATAAAAAAGAGGTTGCTGATTTGAGGGGAGAAACAGTGTGAGGGACTCCAGAAGCAATGCTCACGTTAGCTGTAGGCAATACCACAGAAAGGGCATTAAATAGATCAAGGATAGTGAGTACAACAGGAACAATGAAAACACTACCTGCTGACTAAGAAAACTAGAGAGGAAAGCAAATGAAATATCTCCAGAAGGCTCTGCCACTCTTAACCAGCAAAGTAAACTGGGAGTGTTTTCATTTCACTCATGATCATAACACAGGAAAAAGAAAAGAAGAAAAAGAAAAGTAGTGTAATTTGCAAGGTTAACAGCCATGGTGACCAAGAGGAGAATACAATGGGATTATAAAGGGACAGTGGTTTAGCCCTCTTTTTTCTAAGCTTTAAAAAAAATTTTATTTTGAATTTTGCATCTTTTTGGAGATAACTATAATGTCTGAAGAAGTCAAAATCTATGGTTGAGCTGATTAGTAAGCATAATGAACAAAGTCCGTTTTCAAAAGAAGTTACGGAGTGCTGTGCATTCTCAAAAAAAAAAATCAACTTAGAATTTAACAACAACAACAACAAAAGATAAAATACTACTTATATGTAGTGAAAAGCAAGGGAGAAAAGAGAGAACGTAAGCAACCCTAATAAAGGGAGAACCCTGCTTAGGGAAAGATATGATGAATACATCAGCACAATAAAAAAAAAAGAAAAAGTAAATAGGCTTAGAGAAGTATAATGTAAAAATACATTTTAAGTATCTTTAAAGGCAAGTATCTTACTATACTGTAGACAGAAGAGGATAGTGAGCTTCCTGTTTGTATTTGGCCTCCAGTTCTGTCACCAAGGACCAGCCACATATTTTTTTTGGATCTGCGTTTCAAGGCTGCCTATGGTTATTGTCACCTAGGTTGTTATAATTCTAAGAAATACTCATTTAAATAGTCAGCAGAAAATGAATGAATTATATTTGACAAGAATAGTGACCAGGAAACAGAGGTCAAGATAATAAATTTGAGCTTAATAATTTATGTTAATTTATATACCTAACAATGGGCAAAAAGTTTGACTTAATGTATTATATAAGTATTTAAAATTATTTAACGAGTGGCATAAATTTTCCTGTTTTCACATTTGACTCCTAAAGAGGTATTCAGAGAGGTAAGCTAACTGATACACAGAGCACACTGCATTCTGCTCTGATATGAATGTCGGCATTGTCAGGAATGAGCATTGGAGCTTATAATTTTGCGTGTTTTGTTTGCAGAGGCTTGTCTTGTAACCAATGCCACTGGCATGGTCTGATGTTTATGCAAAATTAAACATGAAATAAACACATCCAAAATTAACCCAAATAAATAATAACCCTACAATGTGTGCTTGTGTCATATGGGAATTTAAGAATAAAATGTACAGCTTTTAGGTACCTTTGCATAAATAAATAAATAAAGTTCCTACCTGAACTCTAAATATCTTCATATTTACTTATCTTCCCCGCATTCAAAAATTTTTTACATAAGCACAGGTTTGATTGAACCTGTAGAAATATCAATACACGTTTATATATTTATATGTAATAAGTAGACTAAGGCAATTTTTTGTTTATTTCTAACTTTTTTGCACAATGTCTTTTAGCTCTATGGAATTTTGGGGGTTTTTTTCTTTTTTTTTGTTTACATCCACTCATTCTAATTGTGACTTAGATGACTAAGTTCTGAAACGTGTCGTTGGGCAGCGAACGCCGTGCACATCAGTGCACTGACATCCTTCGTTGGCTGTGACATCTGCTCTTTGTTTGGAAACAGGGACAGAACATCTTGACAATGAACAAGGCATTTAATAAGTCCTGATATAGTGATGCTGGCAGATTTGTTGCCACCGGGACACAAAAATGCTTAACAGGATAGATGTCTACACTGGAGGGGATAAAATGTGGTCCGCTGGTGGTGGAAGCCAGCCAATGGAAAGGGCTCAGCGTACGCCGTCTGTCACCAGGGTGAGCGATGCTCCCCACTGAAGGGTGCCGTAGAGAAGTGTAGGCTTGGCTTCTGCTTTCTGTAGGTTTAACACTCGGCAGCAGCTGCGAACCAAACTTTGATCAAAGCAAATCTTGTTTGCTGAGCTCTTGTCTAAGCTCAAACTTTACTCCTGGGGCCACTTGGCACTTAAGCCCGTCGGATAAGCACCACAAAGTTAGATGAGAAAAGCAGACTAATATTCAAAAGATAAATCATATGGTCCATCCAAATATTCATGGATTTTTCTGCCATGGAGAAATAGAGTGAACTTTCACAAGATGATAAATATCTGCATACTTGGTGCTCATTCTGAGAAACCCTCATGCTCCTTGATTGTATATTCTTGTGAACTCTTACCATCACTTTGTAGTCCCTTCCCTGCGACCCAAACCAACAGGAAACGCACATGACTTAGCATTAATCTCAAACTCTGGTCATTTCTCCTTCCATAATAAAATTGCCTAACTAGCTATCCTGGCCAAATTTCCTCTATGACGGTCCTTCAGGGCCAGCCATGACAGGGACTGAAGTGCAGCCACAGACCACTTTATACCTCAAGGCAGAATTTCACACTGACAAATGGAATGTTTCACTTCCTCTCCCAGCAGCTGGTAGTGAGCAGTCCTCGAGGCCGCTGGGGCTTTGAGGGTCCAGTCGGGATCACCAGGGCCGAACTTGTCTGAACCCTGTGTGTGCACCACCTCACTTCCTCTTCACGATGCAGAGCGCTCTTCACAGCCAGCATTTGGGTCGGGGGGAGATAGAGGCCAGTTCACAAGACTCTGCTTTGATCAAATACTATTTGAGCTCACACATAAAGAAGGGCCAGGAATGAGACCTAAGCTATTTATCTGAAGGAGATTATTTATCAGAAAAGGGAGGGATTATATAAAAACTCCTGTGGTGTGTGCTGTGGTTTTCGTCCTCAAGAGAGTCACACCTATTCTTTCCACCATATCTTCTAGGTCCCTATATTTTACTCACCAGTGCAGGAGAGGGTTAGATAAGCTAAGACCTAGGTGACAGAGAAACTTGCCCTGCAGCCTGGACTCACTACACAACCTCTTTGGTTTTTGACACCCCTAGAAATTACTTGGTGAATAGTTTGAAGCCCACATAAATATGATACTTTTTTCCCCCCAAAATCTGAAGAGGCTTACTTAACATTGTACCTCTTTCAATTTGGTAAGTGGTTCAAGATGTGGCAACTTATTTTTAAATACAGAAGTTTAGCCTTTTCCTCCTTAAAGTGTGCTTTGCCAAAAGCAGCACCAGAGTTACCTCGTAGCCTTTGAATAGTACCGCATCTCAAGCCCCTCCCCAGAACCACTGAATTGCAACACACCTGTTAACAAAATCCTCAGATGATTTGCATGCATGTTTGGGTTTGAGAAGTGAGGCCCTTGACCACTAGATGAAATTTCACAGTTGTAGAAAACCCCTAAATTTTGAGGCTTCACCTTTCACTCTTAGGCACATATGTGTTTTCTAAAGTATCTAAGATATGGACTACAACCACTCGCTACATCAAAATATCATGGTGCCATGGAGTTGGCCAGTGATATTTAATGGGTTAGCTAGACAGTCAATAACTCCATGCTCCGTATGTCGACAGAGTAGTACAGTTGATACAGCCTTAAATCTATTGCTTTCCCTCTCAGTGAATATAAGCTGTTTCCGGAAGTTCTTGCAAATTTCTATGAAGAGTGATGCATTTATCGAATCAATAGCCCCTGCTTGCTCCAAGGATCCTAAACTGGAGGAGTGGCTGCCACTGGAATTACCATTTGATTGAGTTTAAAATAGCCCACAGCTATTTTCCAGCGAATGAGGAATGTAGTAGGTGTCATCACCCTTAAATACCAAACAAAATATTTCTTTTCCTTTACTCCTTTAAAAGGAAGGGTCAGGGCCAGAGACTTTCAATATACTCTTTCTAACAACAACAACAACAACAACAAACAACAACACGGAGGGTGCTGGGCTTTATGCTCACGGCTGTGTGTGTGTCCTAGGAACTAGGAGGAAAGCAGAGGGCTGGCATGTGAATCTGAGTGGGCCTTTCTTCTTCACACAAGAGCAAAGTACGCTGGTTAAACAGGGCCACTGGCTAGGGTAGGACAGTGGCCCAGGTTTGATTTATGGTCCCTAATCTTTCCAAATGTTTGGTCTTGGCAACTAACTTAACCTCATCAGTCTTCAGTTTTTCTACCTATAAAAATGGTGAAAATAGCATGGGGACGTTAAGATAGCATTCGCAGTTCAGTTAAGCCAAAGGAGAAGCAAAGGTCCGAAATTGTCAAAATACACACCCTGAAGTAGCGAGCGTCCATTTCTGACACACTGAGGAAATGCACAAACAATGGCTGGATGACAACAGAAACTGGACTATTTTCTACAAAGTAAAAATAATAAATTATGATGAAAAAGTACACTGAGCATTGATGAAAAATCAACTTTCACTAAGGTTTTCTCCTCTGCCTTTTTTGGGATCTCCTGAAAGTAGAGCCTGATGAGCCTGGGACTGAGGTGATAATTATTTTGGGGGGAGATGACCCAGAAAGTAGAAGTGAGAAAACAGCGAGCACGACACAAAGGAGATAAAAAGCAACCAGAAGGCCTTTTCTAGATCCTTGTCATATGAAGTAGGGCCTCCAATCTCTCAGAACTCCGAGACCTGCTGAAATGACCCCGGGCTGTTTATATGAAGGGAAGGGTGCCAGGGCATTTATCTCTCATCAACCATCGCTCATTGGTTGATGTGTGAGCCAGGAAACATAAATCTTCTCCCCCACCCTCCCCACCGTGGTTGCAGCTGCACTTGAGAGCAGGCCAAAAAGGGTTTTATCATTATCTGCTTTTCACAAATGAGAACTCTGGTGTTATTTAATTTAAATGATTTGTGAAGATGTCACCAGTGGCAGGCTAAACTTAGAAATACAGGTTCATACTCTACATTCTGCATATGCTGCTGAGAACTAGCTATGAGTGTTTAAAAGAAGTATCTATTGAGTAAAACACTGCACTTACTAAGAATTATTTTAGCAACTATTGGGGAGAAAATTCATAGGTCTGTGTAGCAAAGCAGTATATTTAACACCGATAACACTACCGACCTTGTTTTATATTAATACAAATATATAATTAACTGAAGAATCTTTCTGAGAGTATGCTGTCATGTCATTTAAAGAGGTTACCTTCATTTAACTAAATTATTGTTTTATGTAGATCTGTATATTTCTGTATATTTGTCATGACAGTGCTTGCATCCTACTGGTATACTAAACAAATGAGCTTTCTATTAAAAAAAAAAGGACGGTAAAAACAAAAACAAACAAAGTGCACTTTGTTCCAGCCAAATCAGCTCTCACTATCTGCCTTGGTTCATTTCAATGCTGCTATTATGATACCACGGTGGATGTGTTAAGTGCAACAAATGCGGACTATGTACTAACTGATATGTTTGCTAACAACATATTTAAAGTAGTTTCTTAAAAATTTTTGTTTGAATCTTTTGCTTTATCACCATTTCTTTTAATTTGCATAATGTTCCAAATAAATGGCTTTTACATCAGTTTACATGTGGTTTAAGTTCCCTGTTGCCATTGTGTGCTGTGTTGTCCGTGGTCCCCAAGATCATCAGTTCTGTGTTTCACTAGAAGGACTCAGAAGTCAGAAAAACAGCTACACTCATGGCTAGAGGCTATGACAGCAAAAGATACAGATTAAAATCAACAAAGGATGAAAGCACATAAATGCAGAATCCAGGAGAGTGGAGACACAGCTTCCGGATTTCTTCTCCCAGTTGAATTAAGACAGCACTACGGCAATCAAACGTACAAATATAAAAACGTTTAAAAATTTTTTTAAAGTACAAATGCTTTCTGTGGATTGACTATCTTTATTTATCACATGGTTAAAAAGTATATTTTCAAGAATATGTGATTTTCTATCTGTTAGCCTACTTTTTAAATTTTTATTCATAAAATTTTAGTTTTTCATTGTAAGAAATAAATGATATTTTAACCTATATATTATACACTATAATAAAAAAATGTTATCTCCTGTATCTTGTGATTAGTGACTTAAATTAAAGTACAACTTCTTCATAAAGGTTAAGTCCTAAGTTACAATTAAATTGGTTTTTAAAATTTAAATTACACATTCTTTGCTAGGTGATAAATTTTCTCATGAAAGTTATTTTAAAGGTCAGTCAACAGAGCCTACTGCTACTTATTTTATATACATAGCTTTAAACAATAGTTCCTTAAATCATACGTATAATTAAAACAACCAATAGAGCATTTTAATGGAAATGTACTTGTTTTTTATGTCTAGATTTTTTAATATAGAGGCAGTTTTTTTCTTCATTAGCCTGTTTTAGATAACAGTGAGTACTATCAGTATATTTGTTAAACCTTAATTTCTATATAACTTCACTATTCTCCTGGATTTCTTTCCCTTTTATTGATATTCATGCTCCAAAAATAATTTTTGTTGACATTTTTTTCATAGCAGAATTTGTGAGGTCTCACGTGCTCGAGAATAGGATTCTTCCAGTTGTTAAATTTGAATCACATTGTGTCACTATATAACTTTAAGTGGAAATTTGCTTTTTCCTCAGTACTGCATGTGTGCACGTGTGTGTGTGCAGAGAGAAAGGAAGAGTGAGCGAAAAGGTATATAGTGAAAGAAAAATTTTCAAAAACTAAACACGAGGAAAAGATTTCATTGATCTCATTGTTAGTGAGTGCATCAAGCAGACCTGACAAAGGGGTCAAAGTGGAAATCAAAGAGGTACAATTGTACGTGTACTAAGGGAGGCTGAAATGAATTTACACTTGGATGCCACACTGACTTTCTTCCTGGACAGAGAGGCGTCCGTTGAAGCTCCACTGGACAGAACTCATTTGCATGCACACAAACAAGAACAATTTGGGGTTGCTATCAGTTATCTGCGACTCACCGCGTTGTAAACAGCTCAAAGGCACCTAAATAATCAGCTCTAGCAGGATGATTTCCGTCAGTACATATGTTCTCATTAGAGCCGCCCATAACCGTTTCCATTTATTCTAACAGTCGTTCGAGTGTTTCCTCCTTTTTTATCAAAATAATCCTGAGAAAATACTATTCTTTCTTGCCAAATAAAAATTATTTTTCTTATGCATGACCAGCTTAAGTAGATGCAACAAGAGCATCGATGTACCTATGAACCTTGTTTGTGGCACCGAAAGTTTCCATAAGGAATCTCAGCTTTGACTTTTTAAAACCCCTACTATTCGCTAGCACAAGGCTAGAAAGCCAAGGTCAATAAGCTCTCATCCGTATTTCACCCACAGAGTTTAAAATTTGTGTGAATCCTCCCGCCTTGAGATCTCCTCAATGTTCCGTGGGCCCTTCACTCGCCAGGAAATAATCGTTCTCACTGCCCTGAAGCCCGAGGCGCCCGCAGGCCGGGGTGCAGGCGCTTGCGCCCGGCGAGGCTCTGCAAGCTTTGGTTCCATAAAGTCAACCTTGATTTCCTAAAAAATCTTTTATCACATACGATTAAATGTTCATTCCAGTTTGTCCTGGTAAAAAGGTTATTACTGAACTGATGTTATTGAATAACCATTGACATTAAAAAGTAGGAAAATTCACTAAGAATTTTCTAGATTTGGGGAGGTAGGGTGTCAGTGAAAAACTTATATAGATATAGAGCTATCTACTAAGACAATTTTTAGAGTAGTTTAAGATTAAATAGAATTCAGTGAGAGGGACAGAGATTTCTCACAGACCCTGCCTCCACATTTGCACATGGCCGTCCTCCATTGTCAACATCACTCCCCGGAACGGCACATTTTTACCAAGGATTAACCCATATTCACACATGATTATAACCTCAAAGCCCGTAGTTCATCTTCGGGTTCACCCCCGATGTTGTACATTCTATGGTCTGGACAAATGTATGTCCACCACGAAGTCATCATCCAGAGTACTTTTACTGCCAGAAAAATCCCTTGTGTTCGGTCTATTCAACTTTCTCCTCTCTCCTCTGCCCTGGCAACTACTTATCTGTTTATTATCTCCATAGTTTTGCCTTTTCCAGAATGTCATATTAATTGGAATCTTACATTATTCAGCCTGATTAAATTGACTTTTTTCACTCAGTAATATGCATTGAAGTCTCCTCCATGACTTTGCGGGACTTGATCTCTCACTTCTTTCTAGTGCTGTTATGACTTTCCTTTGTCTGGATGTACCAGTTTATTTATCCATTTGCTACTGAAGGACATCTTGGTTGCTTCCAAGTTTTGACAGTTATGAATAAAGTTGCTATAAATGTTCATGTGTGGACATAAATTTTCAAAATTTTTAGGAAAATACCAAAGAGCGTGATTGCTAGATCAGATGGCAAGAACATGTTTCTCTTTGTAAGAAAGTGCCAAGCTCTCTCGTAAGTAGCTGCGCCCTTTTGCTTTCTCACCAACAATGTATGACAATCCCTGTTGTTCGATGTCCTTGAAAGAATTTGGAGGTAAAAGTGTTCCAGAATTTGGCCATTCTCATTAAGAGCGTAGTGATATCTAATTGTTGTTTTTGATTTGTATTTTCCTGATGGCGTATGATGTAGAACGTCTTTTCATTTTCTTATTTGCCATCTGTATACCTTCTAGGGTGAGGTGTCTGTTAAAGTGTTCGGCCCATTTTTTAATCAAGTCATTTTCTTATTGTTGAGTTCTGACATGTGTCTTTTACAAACATATTCTGCCAGTCTGCAGCTTGTCTTGTGCTCTTGACATTGTCTTTTGCAGAAAGAAGTTTTTAACTTTTAAAAAATTAAAATTAAAAGTATGATGTCAGCAGATTTTCTTATAGATAGATATAATTTTCAATGATACATTTCAGTTTACAAAAGCATATTCTACTAAATAGTTATGGAGTTGGAGGTATTTTAAGAAGAAAAAAAGACTTCCTTTATATTCAGAAAATAGAATATTGAAACAGTGTCAATAGTATTCCATAAAAATTACATAATTACATTTCCTTCATTAGATTATTAGGTTCTATGTAATTCTAATTAATCCTTGCTCTCCTGGATCTTGGATTAACATGGAATGTAAAGAGAATTGGAAATGCTGACAGCCCAGTGACATGGTCTGAATGTTGTTTAAGCTGTAACATCAGAAGAATATACCCAAAATCTATTATGTGAAGTGTTATTGGTTTGAGGTGCCTGATATAGTCCTTTTCATAGGGCTCTGACATAATCTTTCTTTGATGAAGAAAGTGGCTTGTACTTGATTATAGGACCTTTAGGCTAACATTAGAGTAAAATAAAATCTATATGTAAATGACAGATACAATACCGTCATGGCAAATTTATTACTGATAATTTTCAAGCGTAAAGGTTGTGATGAGAATTAATGACCAAAATAATGCAAGCAACGAGGAAATGGGTGCCTTTGTAGCATGCAAAAGATGATAACATAGAAAAGATGTCATTAGGAGCAATGATTTAAGTGCATTTTCAGATAAGTCAATGAATGTTAAAACTGTTTTTATAAAATTGATGGACATAATTTTTACAGAGAAAAAAATTGGATATGTACCATAAAATGATACTTAGGCATGATACCTATAATATATCAAAAATATACCAGAAAATACCAAGAATGTACCAAATGTATCAAGTAGAGTGATTTTGTAAGTATGGAGTGAAATCTAAATATCTGTATCTCTATAAAATATTGTAGACAATTTAGATACACATCTCTAATTTAAAAAAAAAAAGTTTTCTAGGAAGCTCTTTATCTGCCCTTTGATTCTAAGTGGTATCTTTGCTTTGTAGAACTATCTTTGCTGTAGGTTCCTGCTTTTCATGAGTGAATATTTTTTGCCAAGCCCTTCTAGCCTGCAAAGTTTCTTTTGAAAAAACAGTTGACAGTATTTTTGGAACTTCCCTGTAGGTAGCTGTTTTCCTCTTGGTGCATTTAAGGTTCTCTCTTTATCTTTAACCTTTGGCCTTTTAATAATGATGTGTCTTGGAGTGGGCCGCTTTGCATTCATCTTTGGGACTCTCTGTGCTTCCTGGACTTGCATGTCTATTCCCTTCTCCCAATTAGGGAAATTTTCTTTCATTATTTTTTCATATGGAGTTCCAGTTTCTTGCTCTTTCCCTTCTCCTTCTGACACCCCTATGATGTGAATGTTGGAACGCCTGAAGTCGTCCCAGAGGCTGCTTACACTATCCTTGTTTTTGGCGTCCTTACGTTCCAAATCATTAATTTGATTCTTGTCTTCATCCATTCCGCTCTTGTTTCCCTGTAAATTGTTCTTTATTTCAATTAGTGTATCTTTTGTTTCTGACTGGATTTTTTTTATTCTGTTGAGATCCTCATTAAGTTCCTTGAGCATCCTTATAATCAGTGTTTTGAATTCTGCATCCGATTGATTGCTTATCTCCATTTTATTTGGTAAATTTAAATTAAAGAAGTATTTGAGGTGAAGCAAGCACTTTAAATAACAACTGAAGTTATGCTTACTAACCCTTGACTTGTATTGTTTAATATCAGGCAAACAGCCACCAAGCTCTCTCTAAGCAGAAAGATCATGAACACTGACAATTTTTAGGAAATTCCATATTTTGTTAAGCATAGTGAAGGGCGTGAGATGTTACCTCACTTGCACAGTTATTGATGGGGAAAAGAGCTCTTTATAGCTACAACGAGATCAACAATCAGAGTGACATCATAGCATTAGTCTCCCACACTTTAATCCTGAAGGTGATTTGGTGAGAGGATTACATCCTAAAGATGAGGAACAAAGAACATTTTTTCCATGTATACTAGAGAGAGATTGTTGTTCCTCTCTACTCTCAAAAGGAGATGGGGGAAAAAGAAAAAAAAACAATTACTCTTTTGAGGCTGGAAGAAATGGATCGTCACCCTGTCTTTGTGTAAAAAAGAAAAAACCTTCCTAAGAGCAGATGAGTCTGAGCGTCACCAGTTTTACAAGCTAGAAATGTCTCCCAGTTCCGAGCTTCTTTCCTCTGACAAGGAAATACCTATAGTGTCAGGCTTCACTCCACCTCAGTCCTAACCAAGGGACCCAGTACTGGTTGTAACCACTTGGCTTCCCAGGGGAGATAATAAAAGTTTACTATCCTTTTAGATCAGAGCAATTAACAAAATAAATGCCTACGGCTCTACTCTCACATGGCAAATGAAAATTAAAACCTTTCTGGGAGAAGCGAAAGCCAACATTCTCAGCCTCAGTCCCCATCCAAGTGCTTGCCTCAGGAGGCTAGGGCATTCTCAGGGCACTGCAAGATACAGGAACTTTTTATTTCCAATAGTCTCATTAAAAAGACCTTATGAAATACAGAAATATATTTTATACACATATATGAAATAAATATATCATATTAATATTTTATTCTTACAAATTTAACTAGAGAAGGTTGAGAATCTCTTCAGTGACAATATTCATAACACTCAGGAATAATAACATATCAGATAAACCTAATTATTTCTAGCACCTCTAGTGAGCACAGTATATTTTTCTCTCTGTCACTGTTGCTCCCAGTAGAGTCTCAACCACTTGGATGACTTATAACTCTTAGCCCAAGTAACTAACTTCTATTCCACAAAAAAAGTGACATGGGGGGCAGAGGGTGAGATGGATATTTAGGAAATGTCTGTCACCCACCAACGTTTATTATATAAACAGAAGTCTTGAATGAACAAAACATAACTTTCTACAGATACACACACATCCCTTATACAACTCAGTGTGACAAAATTGATTTTTTTCATTAATATGGGTCAAAGGCATAGCCATTTTATATCATATAAAAATATGAAGCCAATTATGTAAACTTAAAATGATGGCAAGTAGTAAATATTTCGATGTTCTACCTTAGTTAAAAATTATTTGAGTAGCTAATGAGTATTGATTAATCAACTCAAATAATCAGTCCAAGGTATTAAGTTACTTATCTAAAGATCTTGAACATTATCTTCAAGTTGACATACTACAAAACCTAATCATTGCTGAGTTTGTCAGAATAATCATCCAATTTAGTTTGATACACTTTTACATGTTCACAATCTTAAACATTATAAGAGAGTAATATTACTTATTCGACCCATGAGCCTGTATAAAAATCATATGCAAATAGATACTGTTCTGCCATATGAAAGAGAAAAGTGGCCTCTGAAATCCAAGAGCTGTCCTGGCACCACCAGCGAGGTCTGGCCCTTCTCTGTTGACCCTAAGCCCTTTCACACAATGTTACCATAGAAAGATAAGGCCACTCAGTCTGAGTTCAAGACCAAACACGGCAACAACAACAAAACTTCCCCAACCAAGTCTGAACAGGGCCCAAGCACGAACAGTGTCCAGGGTGCACGAAACCAAACATCCCCTTCTCTTAGATAACGTGAATGACCAAATTCAGCCTTCATCAAGTTTTCCCTCCTTCTAGATATGATTTATTAAGGTTCTCAATCACATAATAACCTCTCTCTCCTTATGACATCCAATCCAGATGAAAGGACCTCTTCCTCACCCTCTTCCCCGAATCATCTAACACAAAACCGAGTCTGATACCAGCTCCTTTCTCACCCTCTTGCACGTGATGCCCGCAGTTCCCGCCACTCACATCCTTCACCAGGTTGTCCCACTTGTGCAAACCATGGGTTACTCTGCAGGGCCTTTGCCTGGAAGGCACCGACTCCCATCTCTTTTTATCCTGAAGGTTCAGGTAGGCAGTTTTCTAGTTCATGAAGTGTCAGGAAATATTTAATAATAGGTGCCCCCCAACCCCCCAAAAATTAAGTCCTGTTTTACAGTGTTTGTTTGTCCATTCCCATGGTGGAAATAATAGCACCAGGGATAATTTATAGATATGGAAGATTTACTTGGCTCTTAACACCCCAGAATTGCAATAATCAGTTATTTCTGAGTGGTAGGAAAGGCTACAAGACATTACTGCCGTTAGCCTGAGTGACCATGTGCTCACAGACTGTTTTGATTTTACTTCCTCTGGTCCATGCACCCCTGCAGATTCTCCAGTTTCTCCAGAGTAACTTGTGGGGGTGAGAAAAGAGCGTCTCTCAGCTGCCCACTTGCCCACCAGTAACCAGAAATCCTGAATTTAACTCTTACTCAATCGACCGTGTGAACAGGAGTTTGCAGAATCAAAATGAGTTGTTGACTTAAAGTATATATTGTCAATTCCTTAAAAGGAAAATAATAAACTAAACTGACAATAACTGCTACAGATCGATCCCATTTTCCATTTCAGCTTCATTATACCATATGGTACCCATCACTGTGTATGATATTGAAAGGCACATGTTTGAAATCTATTTTGGCCTTGACTTTCATTAATACTATTTGACAGTTGTTTTAAAGGGAAATAATATACTTTTCAGGCACAAACATGATGATACTTAAATGTCACACGTAAAAGAGAAAGTTCGTATTACCCAGATCATTCATAGTTTTGGTACTGAAATAAACCATAAACGGTAAGATCTGAGCTGAAAGAAAACCCTCCTGTCACAAACTGCTTTGCTTGAGTGTTCCCAAAGCACCTACACTGTGACCATGGAGGTAAGCTGCTTTGGAACCTCAGAACATACACTCATCAGATGACTCTGGTAAGTTCCATAACCTCTCTTTTCCTCAGTTTACTGTAAAGGGAATGTGAAATTAATAGAACCTACCTCATTGATGAATTTATATTTGTAAATTGTTTATAAAAATGCCTGTCACCTATTGGATAGTGTAAGCATATGAGAATTCTGACCACACTGTGACTTGAGCATACGCTGTAAGTATACATTTAAATATGTAAATATTATTTAAGTAGTCATTGTACAATAACCACAACAATTTTTAGGGCATGCTTATATGTATAGTATTAAAAATCTACTCATTACTAACATAATAATCTTGGGAATAAAGAGTTACAAGATAATATTCACAGAACTGAATGGTTGTTAGCAATGTTGCAGGATAGAGAAATATTATTCAATATATATTTAAAATAGGAGTCATGAAAAGAAAAAAATCACTTAACTGTGTTTCAATATTGGTGCATTTTGTTTAAGTTCAAATAAAGCTATTTAAAAACTTTAAAGGTATGAAATTATCCTTGCCCTTTGAAGTGGTAGTTTGATGTAAATGTAAGAATTAAAAGGTGACTAACCATGTATTACTTTTTCATATTTGTCAGCTTAATCCAGTTGGGTAGTTCAGAAATTCTGTCGCAGATGTCTGAAATTGTTAAAATTAGCATGTTTTATCTGCAGAATGCAGAATGTTCATTTACATAAAATTGGTTCATTTCTAAACACAATGTAGCTATACAAATATGTTTTTATAAAATATATTTAAAGTAGTTTAAACATTTCCTGGAAAAACTATTCGAGGGGAAAGCTTGTAATGTCTCTGATGCATTCCCCACGATTCATCTTAACAGGGCCGACGCCACACTCTGACTGGTTGATGACCATTACTGAGCCTTGTTTTAAAGGACAAGATTATTATTATCACAAAAAAAGAACTATTATTAGCAATGTAAATAATTGTCTTAGGCTGCCTTTAACACATTTCTATCTAGATTCTAGAACATCCATTTCAAAATATAACATGGGTTCTTACTATAGAGAAAATAGTAAGCATTTTGAACAATGGAACGCACAGTCCTCTGAAAAGTAAGTAAAATGTTCTGTTTTAGTAAAAACGTTTTTAAGAATAGAAGTGTTTAAGAAGCACAAAAGAAGAAATAAATCAATAGATCAGAGACAGAGAAAGAGAGAGGCAGGATAGGGAGAGACAGAGAGAGAGAGAGGTAAGGGAGAGATTGGAAGAAAAACAGGAAGAGAGAAAAGAAAAACTTAACTACAATTGAAACAAGTTATAGGTGGAAACATAGTTTTTACAATTAATATAGTATTAGCTCCACGCGGAAAAATCTTTCAATCAAAATATTTTTACAACCCAAAGTTGTAACAGCATAAGATAAAGATGTAAATGTATCCCTACTTTAATACCTTAGTTATATTCCAAACATAAGATTTTCTACTTCCAAAATATTTGACTCTATTTGAGTATTATGCTGCCCTGTAGTCCAAGTCGGGGTGGGGCAGGGAGGGGCGGTGTCACATGACATGTAGCACAGATCAGCAGAACTGTCACACTCTGTAGGAGCCCTGAATGGAAAGGACCAGCCTCCCTAGGGCCTGGGGAACAGGGGAGAGGACCAGGTGGGAGGGCGAGGAGAGAAACAGTGCGGAGTCTTGAGATGCTGGAGGGGGTGAGAGGAGTTTGAAAACATTTTCAAACTGCAAATCTTCACCTAAATCTTTGATTTTAAATATTGTTAACTTGGGATCTAGGAGAGTTAAATAGAGTTAGAAAATAAGTTAGAGATTGGAGTTCCTGAACCTCAAAGTTCAATATTATTGGAGTTTCACCTTGTTGAAAACATAAGAATTACACTTCATTGAAATTATTTCCTTATTTGAATTTTTACACGCGAGGATTTTTTTTAATATTCATAGGAATTAACTCAAAGTGTGTTTGCAGCCACTGCACCCTTGTGTAAGTATAGTCTCTCAAAATGTTCCTATTTAGACCAGTACATTGAATTCGCTATTTTTCATATCAATTAGAATTTCCTGCTAAATTTTATACATTTTTCCCTAGATTCAGAGTAATCAATAATTAAAAACTCAATAAAATACAACAAATATGTATGTTGAGTGTGAATTAAGTTAAAATATAAACTTTATTATCAAAAACACATAATTATAAAAAGAGAAAAAGAGCAATGAGAATTTGATTTTATGCCAATTCTCCAGTGTCATTCAAATTCTATTGCGATACTGAATCGGATAGCTGTAATTCTTCTAATTTTCCTTCCATCAAAATTTTCCTGATATTTTCCTGTAGGAAACTCTATTGTTTATTAAAAATCATGGTTATCCCACTATGTTTTTTGCAACGTTTTAAGTTTGCTTCCTTACTCTGTTTTGTAGTAGTACAAGAGATGTGTTAAAATGAATAAAAGAGTGACATAGATTTTGAGACAATATTAATATAAGATGATTAAAGACATCGTGTTTTCTTTTAGATCCAAACAATTGAACACGATAGAGCAATGTATATTTTAAAGCAAAATTGTTAGAGAAAATGTCCTGGAGTGCTGTTTATAAATATCATTCCACAAATAGTGACTTTAAGCATACAAATAGCAGTTACAAAGATCTTTAGGCTTATTGAAATAATGTATTTATTTAATCATTTTTAATAGAGTTTATATAGCAGTGATGTTTTTATTAATCTTAAAAGAAGTTAGAGAAGGATAAATATTAAATGATGCATGAATTTCAAAAATATATCAATAGAAATCTAGCTATCTTTGAATATACTACAGAAGTATCTTATATAGCCAAAGGTATTTAATAATTCATATTAAACAAATATAAAATTGCATTTGATGGATATAAACTATTATTGTTTGGTTTATTTTGAACAGTTTCTAAGATGAGGATATTTGCATTTTTACTTTTAAAATGTGCTTTATCTTTTCAATTTTACTGAATAACTGGAATTTATTAGTATGCAATAAGAAGATATTTTTAGAAGGCATAGAAATAATTGACTTGATTTTAGTAGCATCAGAGAGTTTAAAAGATTGCACTTGTGCTTCTATACTAAAAGCACAATTTTGTACAAATGGTAAAGAATCAGAAAGATTTTTCCATGGCAATCATACTGAACTGTTTGAAAATATAACTTCTGCTTATGCAAATAAGTTGCATATTGTGTATAAAGCATTTGAATCTCTATTTTTCAAAAGTATATACATATCTAGATGGATAATATTTATAAAAGCAAAATTTAAAAAACGGTAAAATTTTCTGTATTTGGGCATCGAGGTTTACATATATTCAGCAAAGTAGAGGGAATAGTTTGGTTACACACATTGTTTTGTGTTTCCATAACAAAACTTCAACCACGACAGTTCTTTATTTCTGCTCGTATTGTGCACGTATCTCTGAATTGGGCATGATGGCTTTGGATAATTTCATTATATAACACTCATAGTTTAAACAAGATGCGACTGCTGGTGTTACCTCCAAGCATTGTACAATTTTTATATGTCATGGAATCTAATTGAGGGGAGATGGTTACCCATAAATAGTAATATGTTTTGCTTTTACGTGACACCCTTCGCCCTAGATGAATCAAGGTTCAAATCAGCCAGACCACTTACTAGCTTTGTGGCTGCCCTTTAGTTTCTGGGATAATAATCATGATAATAAAACTGGAATAATATCTACTTATCAACTTATTTGAAGATTATTTAGAATTTTTCAGAGGTAGCAAAATGTAATGAACACATAATAAATAATATCTGTAACAATAATTTTCAAATCATTCACAGTTGTTGAGTATCATTTTTTTTCCTTTAAAAAATCATCTTCACTAGTCAAAAACAGAAATAAGCAGTTATATACGTATTGGTTCAAAAGTTTACTCTTGAATCTATCTAATTGTTCCTCAGTGATTATAAAATAGCTACTACATCTCAATTGTAAAGAAGCTTTTAGATGATTACTTCATATTGTCATTTGATATAAACATTTTTTTTTTCTAAATGTATAAGATATAATGAAGGTATTTAACATAAGGTCATTTTTTCACATGTTGGAACCACATTTTACAATTTTATATATTATTTCTTTTCTGCAATCTGCATAAATACATCATGATTATTTCTAGATGGGGTCCTGAGACTAAACTGGGATCATTTTTTCCTTATTTAATCAAGATATAAATTAATAAAGTATATATATTTTGGAAAACTTGGCCATGCTTTCCTTTTCCAAAACTAATGAACTAAATTCGGTTCAGGATTTGACACACTATGCAATCATTTTCAAAGACTATTCTTGAACAGGTCGACTAGAGAACATTTTCAAGGCAGCAAATTGATCAAAGTAGTTATTTTCCCTGGATTCTAACACAAAGCGACATCAAATAACTTTGCTTTGCTGGTTTGGTTTTCTTGCATACTTTGAACTAGTAGTATAATATACTGACTAAGGCTTTGTGTCCTCAAGTTAAATTATGAGTCTTTCCTGCAGAATACTTGAAGAAACTCATGAATAGTTGAAGTAAACATAGATGAAAGTATTTTTCTTGCCTCTCTACTTAGTGACATTTTTATAATCTTGAGTTTTTATAGCTCTAGCTAGATGATCAAAAGATCTCTGGTCTACCTGTGTGGATAGACTATAATATATATATTTATTCAGAAAATATGTTTTACATATAATAAACTTAAATGCTGTTTATTTATGTAGTCCATTACAGAGAAAGGCTCAACAATAAAGAACATGTAGATTTAAAAATACATTACAAATATCCCAGAGATCATCTGAGTTTTTTATTTAACTGTTTATATGTGGAGGTATATCTTTCCAGGCTGTTTTTCTTTGTGCAAAGTATTAGTATTTTAAGTTATCTGATTTAAGTAATGCTATGAACATAACAGGTTGTTGCTGATACCATTTGTAAATATTAATGACCTCGTGATCATTTAAAACGGTTATATTATAATTTATATTATTTAACATGTTATCTTTTTTTTATTATTAGTATTATTGTTAATTATGGTATTATAAATGGGCATTTTTATGAAAGACAAAAGACTTTTCTTCTTTAACAATAATAATTTTTGATAGTATTGAATAGATTGTTTGGATTCAGTGTCATTATTTTTCATGCCAATTTTAAGTACTGAGATAATAATCAGAAATTAAATTTGCTTCTTTACTCACTACTCTTTTTTGAAAGAGCCTGAATGGCTATCTTCTTATACTAGTTATGGGAGTTGGATGAGGGAGCAGATGTTTGGTTGAATTCTAGGCAACGGGTTGTGGGAGGAAGATAAAAACGGGAGTGTGTGCATTTCCTATCTTAATTTACAGCTGTTGTCACCTATTTAGAGGTTGTTGTGTTGACAACAGAAAAAGCCAAGAGAAAGTACTGTTAGGAGGCAATGACTTGGGTGTGTCAGGAGTTGCGCCAAGTAGCTTTGCACCAGAACATATGTTCGACCATCGTATTCTCTTAAAAATACTCCTTCAAATTCATTTATAGCCTTCCTAAGAAAAATTCAAAATATCTCATGAGCATATAGTATCACCATTTACATACTATATTTTGGTAGAAAAATTAACTACCAATGTGCACGGTAAATCTAGATTAAATAAAATGATTAGGATCTCTCAAGAATAGGAGAAAATATATAAATTAAGTTTTCAAGCTGATAGCCTCTGTCATTAAATAGCACCAAGATCCTGTAATTCAGATGAAAATCACAGTTTTCAATAAACTTTGTTATCAGAGTGTACTGAATTTCCATGTACTTTTAGTAAATCACCTTAACAGTTTATTATATTTTGCATATTAAATCTTCATCAGTGTCTTTAAATAATTTTCAAATGCTTGAAAACAAATGACCAACAAAATGTCTATTTCTTTATTAAAGTGACATCATTTTCAATACTTTTCTTTAAAAAAGATAGCATTAGAATTTTTAGCTTGTATTTGTTTATCGTTTCTAGTGGACTAAAATGCAGATGCTGAAAGAGAACTGATAGATCAATCTAACCATTCCTTCAATGCTCATTCTACAGCAAAATGGTTGTTTTAAGTGCCTGGAGTTAGAGCAATGAACAAATCAGACAAAAACTCATCCCAAATTCGAACTTACATTCTACAATGAGGAGACTGACAATAAAGAAGAAAATGAGTCATTATACGTTATGTAAATGGTGATAAAGCTTTGTAGCAAAAGGGTTTGGAGACTGCCTGGAAAGGGTGGCAGAAGTTGTCGCTTTTTTTCTAATGATCCCCGAAAGCAGGATATTTGAGGAGAGAACTAAAGAAGTGACAGTATCCATGGAGGAAGCCAGAGGGAAAAACAGTACAGAAAGATGAAAGCAGACTCCAAGTCTCGAGCCAAAAGCAGCAAAAGAACAACGGATCCAGTGTGTGTGGAGCAGAGTGAGCTTAGCCAGTAGTGGTAGGAGATGAATCCTTTGGCTTTGCTGCCGCTGGAAAGGCAACGGCCTTTATTTGGAGAATGGTGAGGAGGCAGCGAACAGTTATAAGTCGCTGAGTAGGCACATACTGCTGTATGCTTCAAGTACTTATCACTGTGTTGTATGTAGACTGATCATCGGTGTGGCAGGGTTGGAAGCAGTCAGCACAGTAGACGGTTCCTTGTAAAAGTCTGTGATGGTGAACAAGGGTGTGAAATCGGTGGATTGTGGCTGTGTTTGCACGTTTGGGTGTACATTAGAAGTGCAGATGTATGAAAAGGGCTGAAATCAAGAATGACTCCAACGTTTTTGGACTGTGCAACTGAAAAATAGAAGGATGGTTGATTTAGAAATAGGAAATTTGAAAGAAGAGAAATCAGCAGTTTGGTTTTGGAGACATTAAATGTGGACGTGGGATGCCTGATACATATTTTGCAAGCGGAGCATCAAGCCTCCATTGGGTTCACCTTAAAGTTCAGAGAAGTACAGGCTGGGAAAATAATGTAGTTTTCATCAATGTGTAGATGCTATTTAAAGCATGGGACCAAATGAGATGAGATTGTTTGGACAGTGTTACTACAAAAAGAGAACAGAAGGGGAGAGAAGGGGAGAGGAGAGGAGACCCCAGAACTCCTTCGGACTTACTGAAACTAAGAGATCAGGGTGGTGATAATAACCAGCCATAGAAACTGAGGAGAATTACTAAGGAACTTAGTAGGAGTTCCTAAGTTACTAAGGAACTTAGTAGGAGAATCAGAATGAATCTGGGTAACTGAGACACATTTTACAATAATAGAAAGATTCAATCCCCAAAGTAACCATTTTTTCCCCACACAAAAGTAACTTAAAATATAATCTCAGAGAATACTGTGAAAACCACTGTTTCCATGAAAATGAATTTTTTGGGGTCTTTATTAGAATACATACAGCTTATTTTCAAATGACTTTTGGAAGAAAATTCTTTAAATATATTTTTAAATAATATTAAGTACTGAGCTTACTCATAAAGAAAGAAATAGTAACTCATAGGATTAAGAAGGAAGGCTTCCAGTATGAAATACTTAAAAACAGGAAGATGTTTAATCGGCTTTCCTTGAGTCACATACCGAACCCTAACCTAGCACAGGGAAGCATGTCCTTGTGGTTAACAGGCACATTAGACTCTTGCAGAGGAAACTCAGGTCACCACGGCCAACAGAATATGAACTGGATATTGAGTTTATTCTTAATTTTATCTTGGAACATATCCTCCCTTGCATGTTTTCCCTCTCCTTCTAATGCCACTATAACACGAAAATCGGGACCTCCTATACTAGAACCCAATGTTCCTCAAATGGTTTCCCTCTTACTGATTTGCTTGACTCTACAATATAAAAAATAATCATTTTATCTTCCAGATAAAAATCTTAAGTCTACAGCCAATTCAGATTTGTAATATAATATTTTAAATTTCTAATAAAACATTGAATTTCCTGATTTCATTTTTGTAGCAAATCTGCACTTTATGCAAAACTGAAATACCCTCTGCAAACTGTCAGAGTGTAATAGTAGGCTTTTCATAATTGTCAGGTGTTCTTTTTATTCATTGGACTTTCTCTTAAATGGTTTTTCTCTTTAGTGCTATTATCTCTTAAATGTTATGATCCACAAATATCTCAGGATCCTTAGTTGTCTGATCACATTTCTAAGTGAAGGAGATGTTAGAAGTATCATTTGTATGTTTCTTCTGGATATGTGTATTTTTCACTAGACTCTTCTCTTGAATTTTTAGATCTGAGTATATTTGTACACTAATTTTTATTAATATGCAGATATGATGAACAGGAAGACAGGGCAGAGGAGAGAGGATTCAAATAATCCAACCATTTGTAAATGCCTGGATTCAAACTATGATTTCTCTGGTATTTATGAATTCTTTTCCTCTCACATTTTTGATGTTTTAAATGTTTTATTAAGCTAAACATTAAATTCACACAAAATTATTTGTAGAATGTCTCTACAGCGTTTTTAATATCTAAATAAAATGTATCCTTATGTGCTGAAACTATCCCCTTACAAGGGAACATCTCCAATGTTATTAGTGTCTCTGGGTACCACTTTTAACTATAATTACTTTCTCCTCTTCAGAGGTAAGCCCTGATTTAAATTTCTTTTTTTTTCACATATACACCATCTTAAAAGAGACATAACTATAAAAATAAAACCCTAGGCATATACTTTTAGATGTTAGATATTTTTTGTACATTTGGATATGATTATTGCTCATATAATAATATTATTATGGAATTCAGTATTTACAGTGTATATTACACATAAGATATTTAACAATCTCCCTGCTGCCTGCCTTGTTTTTATGTTACATTAAAAAAATAACTCAGATCATGCCTTTCTATTATTGTAAATTTTCTAGTGGCTCCCTTTCTCAGCCAGAGTAAAACTCGAAGCTGCTAAAATGCACACGAGGTTTTATACCCGACCCTCCAATCACCATTCCAGACTTCCATCTGTTACTTGCCACCATGCTCGTGCTGTCCCGGCGCGCCAGCCTTGTAGCATAATTCTACTTCAGGGCCTTTGCACGTACAAGTCTCTGTGCCTTGGGTATTCTTTCCCTTCCTTTCCCTAATTCTTACTGCTGTGTCATCCCCAAGGTCGTCACCGATTTCCCCATTCGGGATAAAGCTCCCACAGACTATATTACTTTTTGTTAATCTGCTTTTCCCACAGAACTTACTTCCTATACTCTGAGTCACATTGACTTATTTTACTGAATAGAATCTAAACTCTCTAATGCCAGGATTTTGTGTGAATTGCATTTATTGTGCTACCATCATCCTCAGCACAATTTGAAGTGCACAGTGGGAATCATATGAATATTTGTTGAATGAATTAATGAGTGAATGAACTTACAAATGCACAAATAAATACATGAGTACATGGATATTATAAATATTTGGAAATCCCATTAACAAGTGACTATCCTGGCAAAAAACTAAAATATGTTATTTGCCCTTTCATACACGTTTTTATATACAGTCAATTAATGATACATTTTAAATGAACAGCAAAACCTCTGTATATCTTACACAGTAAATTGTGCTTAAGAACTGTGACGGTATGGCCATAAATGTGCGTCCTCCTTTGTTTTATTTCAACCTGTGCTGTTACTGAATCCATTATGGTAACCGGATATTTCTGGCCACAGGCATCTTTTCCCATGCTTTTATAGATCCTCACTTCTTTTTAAGTTTTTCTTTCTCCTTTCACACCTATTTTCTCCTTTGAAATATTCTGCCTTGCCTGTTTACCTTGAACAATTGTAAACAGAATTCCACTGATTAAAAATATCTTTATTATACCCATTAATTTACATTTTAATCTTTCCATATATCTTTCTAAATATAATGGTTACCCCAATAGTTATCCTGATCACTTTTTCCCAAACTATTTTAGAGATATTTATGTTAAGCTTAAAACCTCTGCAGCTTGCCCTTTGTGGTAACGAAACAACAAAGCAAACCCCAGTGGAATGACTCTAGACACATAAAATAGTAGAGTCACTTACTTTTACATAGTGGGTATGACTTTCAGTCTTTGCCATATAGGAAGTTTTCTCTCTGGAAAAAAAAGAAGAAGATAGTATATGTGCAAGTATGTATTCCAGAATGTTCAGCTGTCAATATTCCCCTTTCAGAAAGTTCTTTAGACTAGAATGCACACGCATCTATGTGCAATAAGCCACCTGTTTAATTCTGAGGTGTCCAGAGCTCAATGGGTCACCATATTGGAGAAGCCAAGGTGGACTAGGCAGGCAGTAGGGTCCCTCCATTTCTGTCAAACTGGGGATAATTTACTTTTGATCTGTCGAGATATTAATTCATTTGAAAACAAAGCGTGGCAATGCTGAGAGCTGGAAAATCATTAGTACTGAACATTTTATAAGTGAAAAGAATAGACACAAATGATTAAGAATTTTGCCCCAAGATTACACACCCAGGTGGCTCTGGCTTTAGAACTCAGGGTTTCTGACTCCTTTTCCTTTTCTGCCTTTGCAATTTATTTTAATCTATTATTAATGCCAGTTGTTTCATCATTTTGAATCTTTACAAACTGAAAACAAAGCAAGTATTTGTTAATGTAGTTATTGATTTCCTCCTTTTGGAGAGTCTTGAGCTGGATACAAAAACAAACTTTTTCGTTACTGCACACACATTGTACAAATCCTGTGTGAGAGATACAGCTAGAACACAACGAATCAACTGCAAAAGAAGGAAATAATAAAGTCACGAAATAAATTAAAATAATATGTCCCACAAGGACACGATATGAAGGTGGAGAATATCAGCATTATTTACTTATAATCGATAAGTATATGAACCATATTTTGAATGGTGGCTATTTTTTTTATAATGGGAGGAATACGTGCCTCTTTACAGCATTCAAAAATACAAAATGGACTTATATATAATGAGTAAATACTGCTGAAAATGAGTATTATTTTTATGAGTTTGGAAATACGAGTTTAAGAGGGAGAAAATGGGACTTAAAAGTCATGTTTTTAGTATGAATACTGAAGTTATAAATATATTAGAACACCTTTTTAGATGCATTGAAAGTCAATATCTTCTGGGGCACACTCATCGCACTACTCACCTGGGACACCATTCTTATGAAATTTATGATGTAGGACTTGTAGATGCCTGAATTTTGTGGTGCTTTCTGTGTTGAAAGTTCCCTAATGATGTATGAGATGCTCAGCAATGGGAGCCGTCATTAGGCAAGAGTAGCCTGTGTTGTCAAAGGCTTCGTAGATCCAGGGGGTCTGCGAAGCCAGGGAAGTGACTGGTAAACTTAAGGAGTCTGTTCTAACTAACAAACACACACGCATTTTAAAAATCTCACTTTCCTAGATACAAGATTTTGTGACTTTAACTACATTGGCAGATGAGGAGTCAACGTTCAGTGTTCCTTTATTTAATTCTGCAGTCGATGTTAGTTGTTTTTCATCTTCCAAGAAACCATTGCTTTTCTCTACTTGTCACACTACCTGTATTTGCAAGCAGAGGCACAGAAAAAGCTGGGAAAGATTTAGCCCTTCACTGCCTAGCCCTTTAAAGGTAAAGATAAAATCAAAGTTAAGAAATTAGAATGTCTCTCTTGCACTTTTTATTTTTTATTTTTATTTTTTTTGAAAAGAGGTGTCCCTCCATTTCTGTTTGCAAAGCATTCAAGGGAGCGCTGGTGTCTGTTCATTGAGAGGAAAGTCGGTGAAGGTGAATGAAGCTGCCCAGACAAGAAAAGGAAGCCAGAGCTGGCGGGAGTCCTAAGCAATAGTCGTGTCCAGGCACCCTCTCTTTTTGCTCTGTCGGTTTCCGCTGTTCTTTTGGATCTCTGAGATGTTCGGTGCACAGTTTATAAATCCCCTTTTTGGGCTAAGCTTTTACAGTCACTGTCTCATCTCATCGTGATTCTCTCCATTAACTCAACCATGACATTTCGGACTCACAGCTATGTGAGTCTCCCTTAGAGAAAATTATCTATGTAAAAAAATATGAAGCTAGAAAAGAAAAGTAAGCCACCAATGTGAGGTAAAAAGCATTTCATTATTTTTCTGTTATTTTTTTAGTTGCATGTGTGTACATGTGTTTTGTGAGGCCATGCAGTTAACCAGCCAGCTTGTAGACTCACAGAATCAAAGAATATTGAAAGCAAAGGCAACATGCACAGTATTTAAAATATTTAAACCAGATTTCCTGGGCTACATCTGAATGAGTGACTGGGTAAAGGGGTCAGATCAAGTAACATTTGAAATACAACTCTGAAGCGGTGAATGAATTAGAAAATTAATAACTTTTAGATTAAGGAAGAATAAGGTACAAATGTTACCCTGTAAATAGAAAAATATATTGAGAAATTTTCATCAGTTTACATCATATTTTTACTTGACAAGTATAACTGATTTCTTACATCACAAGTATCCAAAGTTTATCTTCTATTTTTTATCATTTAAGGTTTTCCACAAATATGATTCAGCACCTTACTCCTTAATCTTTAGACTCTAAAAAAGATAGATTTTAATAAGCCACATCGTGAAGCACTAACTCCTGGGGAAAGTTTTATATATTGATGTTTGAATTTTGACATTTCCCCCAAGTGAATATTTATCAGTTCTTTAAAGTAGCTTTTTAAAAATATGAATATATCTTGGTCTGTAACATTTACAAACAAAACTAATGTATTCTTTAACATTTTCATAACCCTGGAATTCTTTTGAAAATAAAAAAATGTAAATGTTTTATACTGAAACTGACAATAGGCATTTTTAAATCCCTGGAATACCAGGCAAAATGTGTTTAGTGCACAATGATAAAAAACAGTGAGGATTTTAAACATATTTTAAATGGAAGAGCTGATAATTCTCCCATGCTCCCCAAAACATCTACAATAACTTATTTTCGATCAAGTTCTGAGAACATATTAAAATGGGTAATAAACTATATTACTATTTCTATGCCTATAGAAAATCTAAAGGTTTTAAAGTAGTTTAATTTTAAGAGTTAGTCATCAGCATCATTTCTCTTAGTTAATCATTCATTTATTAATTTACATCACTATTATGTGCTGGCAATAGCTGAGCCTCAGATATAGCAGAATAAAGAGGTAAAATATCTCCATTTTTATCAGGCATAAAAACTAGCATGGCAAACCGACACACATTACCCAGTGGGAGTGCAGGAAAGGCGGTAGTAGCCTGGTCTAGAAGGGGCAGAGTAAAAATGCCCTAATCGTGAAATCTAAACTGAGCATTGCTGGGAAACAATTTGACAAGTGGAGGAGTGGGATAGGCGTTGACACTTCAGATATGCCACCCTAAGTATGATCCATGAAAGCAAAAAAATTGGTAAGTTAGAATTTAGTAAAATTAATAATGTCTGCTCTGTAAAAGACAGAACAGTAGGAAGAGAAAATGCAGACTGGAAAAGAGTATCTGCAAAACATATCTGATAAAGGACTTGCATCCAAAATATAACAGAAACTCTTAAAACCCAACAAATAAGGACATAAACCATCAAACTTGAAAAGTGGGAAAAATCTGAATGGATACCTCACCCAAGAATATACACCTGTGGTAACTAACTATATGAAAAGATGTTCAACATGATTTATTATTAGCAAAGCAGGTCAGACCCTCAACGTCATATAAAGTACATTGAATTTTATTCCAAGTGTTATTTCATTCCAAGTAATTGAGATTATTGAGCAGAGCAATGTTATCATGTGATTTATACTTTAGATAATCCTTCCAGTTTCTGTGTAGAGGCTATAACTCATGGAGGTCAAGAGGAAAAGCAGAGAGGCTATTTACAAAGCTTTTGAAATATCCAAAGGAGAGAGAGTGCTACTTACAGAACAGTGGACATAACTAAAAGTGCATAAATTTAGACTATATATATGTGTTTTTTCTAAGATTTATGTTGCTGGTGAAAGTAGAAAGGCAGAAGACTACAGATGGCAAATGTTGGTGATACTTCCTGAGGTAGAGACCATGTGGGATGCATTATTGTTCTAGATGAATTTGAGATGCCTACCAAACATCGAAAGAGATATCAAACAGACATTTGAATAAGCTAGTCTGGCATTTGGAGAAGAGTTTGAGACTAAAGTTGTAAATTTCCATACAGATGGAATTTTAAAGAACAGGACTAGAATATATATGAATGTTTATATCAATATCTCCATCAGTAGGCAGAATTTCTAGGATGCTATCAAAATAATGTGCTGTGTTTGAATAGTTAATTTTACTAAACTTCAAAGATAGTCAAGGGTAAATTCTTGAGATATGTTTCTAAGGTTTCACTTTATTTGCATTTTTTAAGTTGGCACCTTTTCACCCTCAAATATAAAACATTGGACTATTACAGTCACAGCATTGTTCATTTGTGTAGTCTGCCATTTCTGTCTTAAAGATCAAAAAAGTCAAAGTTTTCACTTCTAGTCCCTTTAATTAGCCAGTAGTTAAACCCTGATTTGGGGATGTCTTTTGTCGATACCTGAACTGTTGTACATTTTAAAGAATTATGTTTGTTTAGATGATTGATATACCAGTCAGGACCAGATAAAGAAATCTAAAACAAAACTATTTTAACCATTCGTTGATTTAATACTAAACTGTTGCACATTTTAAAGAATTATGTTTGTTTGGATGATTGCTGTACTAGTTAGGGCCAGATAAAGAAATGTGAAAGAAAACTATTTTAATCAGCAGATGATTTAATACTAAAAATTAGGTGCAAACCAGTTTGTGAATTTGTGAAAAGTGATGTTCAGAAATATGCTTAATCAAACAAAATGACCCTATTTGGAAATTTTCATCCCACACAGATATTCCAGTGCAACATGTGTGCCATTATTTCATTTCCTTATTTAGAAATGCATTCAATGAACAATTTTGCATAGCAAAATCTACTCATAATGTATTGTAAAAATGGTGATCATGGATTTTGTTTATAGGCAGAATCCTTTTTTAAATGGTGGCCAAGAAAAATCTAGCTCAAGAGACTATCTCAGAGAAAGTGTTTGAGATTTCTTATCTCCCCTAAATTTGTATGGATTGTTATTTACATCTGGCTGCAAAGAGGAAAATTGAACTGATTCTCGCCCCAAGTGGATAGTGACAGTGAGCTCTCCTTAAATGAGTATCTGTTGTGATGATTGACAGCGTGGTTCTATGAGATCTTAAGTAGCCCTGATTACATTGTGAATTCTCATTTTTAAATTTTTCAAGTGTTTTAAACTGCTGATAGCCTCCAAAATTAGTGAGCACTTACCAAAAAGAAAAAAAGGCGTTAGAATAAATTTATTAGATTGAAAGCCTCTTCAGAATTTTTTCTGGAATGTATCCCAGTAGAGTGAATTATTTGATTATACTTATCTACTGTAGTTCTTCTAGAAATGTTTCTCTATTATTTTACATTATTTCAAAATAGAAAAACATAAGTTCTATCTTTCAAACCTATGATGTGTATTCATTATGACATTAAATATTCACTGTATAAAAGGACGTTTTTAGAGTAATTCAAAGCATTGTATTGCTATTAATTTCAAAACTGTGATTTATTTTTCTAAGATTAAATAGTAATTTTATCACGATCATAACCAAATAATGAATTTGCACTGCTGCTTTTCTATATTTAAGATCCATTTTTCACATATGAAAGAATATAAACATTTTGATTTTAACAAAGGAAAAAAATGTATGTACACGTGTATATTTGTGTGCATGTACCTTCATTTTAGTATAATGAACACATATGCACACACACATATGTGTGTACATACAGCGTCCATGAGTTTTCCAGAAATACTTATGCCTATTGCATAAATTCAGAAAACCACTTTGTGTTAGACAAAATAAATGATTTACTGAACTAGGAATCAACTTCAAGACATTCTGGCACCACTGAAAGTTCAAAACAGGACAATAGTCACTCAGTTTTTCCCACAAAAATGAATTAAATGGTATCGTTGTTAGATTGTGTGGTTTGTGTTAGATTTTTGAAGTTTCCTTGAATTTTCACCACTGTATTTTCATGTCAATCCGAAAAATATTTTCTTCTTCCCACGGCTTTATTGTAGTTTTGCTTTCACAACTTTAAGTGCTAGATGTAGTTCTTTCTTCTTCTTTAAGATCTTTCAGAATTGAGGTAAACAAATACAACTACATGATTCTAATATTTTTGTGTCAATTCATACAAAATATTTTAATTTCATGTATCTATTAATTTTTTTATTAATTGCTGAGGTATGTATTGTTGTGATTCTCTGACTCAGAATGAAGGACAGAATTCCTGAAAACATGAAATATAAGTACTTTCCATAGTAATCGCTATTGTTTTTACTGTTTTTCACTTAATAACAGGTATATTAATGCATTTCAGTGAAATTTGGAATTTCTTTTCCATGCTTTGTACATAATTATTCTGTTCTCTTATCGATTTAATTTTATCAGGTTATATGCTGGCTTTGAGAATCACAAGTGAGGCAGCATTTCACCCCTGCCTGGATAGACAAGCAATTTTTAGACATGCAGAAGTGAAATAGGAGGGAATTCCAAATTCTGGCAAAAGCAAAAGCTAAACCGCAGGGAATATTCAGATCTTAGAACATGGAAAGTTGCTACGTAATTATTTGGGTATTGTTGAATAGATATAGCTAGATTAAAGATTGCTTCAAGTGGAGTTTAAATATTTCTTTTTTAAATTTATCTTGTAGCCACGTATGAGTTTATCAAGGTCTCTTTGGACATGAGCAAAATAATCAGATTCATGCTTCAGAGTTATTAATATAAACCTGGACTAAAACATACCATATTCGGGTGGGTGGAGATAAAAGCAGAGAGACAGATTAGACAGGTAGCATTCCTGAGGAAAGTTAAGAAGAGCAAGAACGAAAATAGTAGGGAAAAAAAAGAGAAGTTAAAGATGATTCTGAGGTGTCAGATATAGATTATTTTAAGACAAGAAGAAAAAATGTTTCCTAGAATTCTATGCTTCTGTGATTAATTCAGTTATGAATGCATTGATTTTCAAATTCACCATGACCTAGAAGCATAACTCCAACACAGAATTAAAGTAAAGAACACAAGGGAGACTCCAGAAAAATATTTAAAGAAAAAAATCATTCTTTCATTTGACAACACTTAATAACTGCCTTTTGAGCTACAGATATGTGGTCAATGGCTTAAAACCCCCAAAAAGAGGTGTTTCTTTTTTTTTTTTTCCCCAGAGTCACAAGAAAGTGGAGAGTAATGACTGGCAAGTCACAGTGTGAGCAGGAACTTGAGGGGTGTTTACGCTGTTGTCAAGGACAGGGTGTTCATTTCTTATCATTCATTCTCCAAACTATTTCCACAACCACACCCAATTTTGTAATTTTAATTGTTAATATTTGAACAATTTCCCATTTGTTTTGAAATGAAGGTAAAATGTTACATTAATACACTTCATATATACTAAACTAACCACACCTGAAGGCATTTTCATAGGTTTCTTAAACTTAGCACACTTACATGTTCTTTCCAAAGCATCTTTCACATTTCACCTTAAACATCTATTTGTTCTGGCCATCTTTGACTCTTTAACAAGATAAGCTTCACATGTGATATATCATGAAGACCCTCGTAGCTTCCTCATTCTAAAACCACATTTTGTGGATATTACTAGCTTGATATGTTTCTCCTCCAAAGAACTCTAAGCTCTGAGAATAGGGATCATGTGAGTTTTGGTTCAATATGTATCCTGCTGCTTAGCACAAGAACTTGTGTGCAGAAAAAAATGCAATAAATATTTATGAAAGAAGAAACAAATTCCTGATGCTGACTTAAGGCAGATTGGAAGGCCAGAATGCTCTCTGCTGAATAGACGTAACTAAAGTATGAAAACAGGGAAAGAGGATTACATTAAGGATTAGCAGGCAGGGGGGAAATAAAAGATTGAGTGCTAAGGGGCTCCCAAAACAGGTGACTCAGTTACCAAAAGGAAAAGAACGTCAAATGGTCAAGTAGATATGGTTCATAAAAGTGACCTGTGTCTCCTCATGAAAAGAGAATAAGCAGAAAAACAGAAAGGCCAACCTAAAACTATTTAAAAACAATTGTTTGCCATCTTTCCACATTCCAAACACATCTGGGCCTTGCCTGTGCTTTCACACTGACTGGAAATTCTCAATAGTCATAAATGGACTAATTGTGTATTTATTTCCCCTTTGAATATACATTTTTACATCATTAATTTCTCCTGATATGAGTACCAACCACTATGAGAGACCCATACCTACTTACCAGGTTGCTAATAACAATTGTGGTTTGGCCCTAGGCGCCACGGCAGTAGCCAAAGACTCAAGGACGACACGCATTCTTCATACCAGCGCCAAGCCGTCCTCTTTGGCTGAGTCCACCTCTGTCTTCCTTCAAAACATAACATGCTAATCTAAAACACCATCTATTTTGTACATCGCTTAATGATCTCTCCTCCTGCAATAATTCTCATTTCTGGGACACACTGAAGCCCTTCGTGTGCTAAATTGTGCTAACAGAGTATTCAAAAATGGAAGATTTTATCACTGTAGGGGCCTGTAATTCAGTTTCTAAGTAAATTTCAGGAACTTGAGAGGCTAAAACAGCATAGTTGTAAAGGAGTAGAGATACAAATAAAAGATAAAAGAGATCAGAAAGAAGCAGGAAGGTGAGCTTCCCCTATAATTACTTCCTAATGGTATGATTAAAATAGAAAAATAAAATAGATTTTTTAAATAGAAGAATAGAATAGACTTCTAGCTGTGCCCAGCTGCAACACTGATATACTACAGTCAGTATAAAAGTTACAAAGGGAGGACTGGTACCTCTTGACTCTCCTAAGTTCATGATTCTGTGTTACCATGTGAGCGTAGTGACCTCTTGGATCAAGGAGAGGATACTATTCTGTTACAGTTTGGGTCATTGATTCCCAGAGAATCAGTGTTAAAACCAGATGCTGAAACCCTACCATCCCGCTGCATCAATAGAGCCTTTTCAAATTACTACCCTGTGGGCAAAGTTGGGTGGAATCGAATCCAGGGTATAGTATTAGATATATAAATAAAGTTATTAATCAAGGTTCAGATTTATACTGCCTGAAGGAAATATATCAAATAAACATAAAGTCTAAATTATTTTGCTGTTCAGAATTATAGATTCATAACATTTGAGTGATCTACAGAATCTTGTAAACATCTGGTCCAACCCTTACTATAGAGGACAGATTACAAGTCCCACGTTTGGGAGTTTAAGCATGGAAAACCTTTGATTCTTAAGCTTCCTTCTAGGCTCCTTTTTTGTATCATTCACATTTCCACTGTAGCAGCTCTTCCCCATGCAGTATTCTCTCCTCTTTTATGCAGTCTTTTAATTTAACTTTTCTTTTAGATCTCTAGCCCATGCATGCATCCTCTACCTCGGCGCTTGAAAACTCTCCCCCGGGGCAGTCCACATCAGTTTTCCCGTCACTGAGGATTTGAGAGCTCTGTTATCAGTCACCCCACTCCTGGTCCTTCCCTCCCAAGAGACCAGATTCATCACCAATATATTTGGCTTCCAGAGCATTTCTTCTAGACCCACCACTGTGTGTCATCCTGTGGAGCAAAAAAAAAAAAAAAGGCAGATGGTGACAGAGGCTAACCACAATATCATTGATGAAAATCACCATACAATTTACTGATGAGAAATGAATTTATGATTGCTATCATTATTTTGAAGGAGACATTGAGAAGAACAGAAAAAACCAGTTTACTTTGAGTAATACCTATGTTTGGCAGCAAGGAGTATAAAAGAAGCGATTGGAAAAAATGAAAAAAAAAAACCTCTAAAAAAACGATAAAAGGCAAACACACAGTTAAAGTACTCAAATTTGAGAGGGAATGTTTGAAAACATAGCGACATTAACCCCTATCAAATGCCAGAGGGGTAAAAAGAGTTAAACATTTCGATGGGTTATTTCTGTCAGTTTTTGAATCTGTTATGTCAGGGATACACACGTATTTCACCAGTTTTTAAGTCTAGATTTTTCTTGCTTTAATTTCGAATGGGTTTTCTCATTTCCAGTGTCCCGTGTGTGTTCGGCCAGCAGGTAAATGTTTCTGAGACAGAGTTTCGCGCATCCTGGGCTCCGCAGGTTCGCCGCATGTCTGACCCGGCGTTTCCCAAAGCGCGCTCCGCAGCCTGGGCGCGTGGGATTCCCACAACCTGCGACCCTCGCTAAGAGAATCGGGGGCCAGCTCTCGCCTTTGTACCAGATGAGGGAGCACGACCTCATGTCCTCTCTTACTGATAACTCTCTAGAAACTTCTCTGATTGGCCCCACCACGATAATTTGTGAATTCCTCTTTTTCTTGGGGTCACTGCAGTAATGCCGGAAAAGAAGGAAGCTCCAGTGAGTCCATGACACCTTGTCCCTTAGTTCTAACCCAATTACTGTGCTCCCACACCCCCCTGAGGCTGAAAATGCTGAGGGCTGGAGGCGGCAGGCAAGATCTCTGGCAAAACTGAATCCGAGCAGAAGCTCAGAGCCTAAAAACGCTGTCATTTCTAGGGCAATTGCGAATTCAAAGCAAGGGCCTTACTTCCCCCAACATGAAATAAAGGAAGAGACATCCTCCATCCTTCCTTTTCTTAGAGCAGTTACTTTAGAAAACATGTCATTGAAAAACTCTTTGTCTATTTGAAATGTACAAAAATGGTTTTAAAAATAAAATAAACCCCTTACCAGATTTACAACCAAGGAAAAGTCTATCTCAAGGTCCATTTCTTGGTACTGTAATTATCAAGGAAGAGAGGACCCTTGACTCCCAAACCCTAGGGAGGGCAGGAGCGTAACATCCACAGGCACCACTCTCCAAGTTGTGAAGCTACCTCTAGTCACGGAGGCACGGGAAGTCTGTTTTTCCTTTGATTTTAAGCCAATTGGTAGACCCAGATGGGCATCCCAATTACCAAGTGAGTCTGGAGGAACTGTGGGTGACAAATGGTGCTGTCAATTCCTTTTACTTGAGGGTCAGTTATTATTTACCTTAAGGACACGTATGTGATGAGTCATATCTTCTCGGCTTGGGGTGAGACTCTCTCCGAGCAGACTCCTAGTGGGTCATTTGTGATGGGCACCAACCACATTCTGGTTTAATGTTCTTTCAATAATAACATTGATTCCTTTCTCTTTTGCCTTGGTGAACATGTTTTGTCAGTTGTGAAATGTTGTTTATAATTACGTTATTCCAACATTTTTAAAGAGAAGGTCTTAATATTACTCTTAATAAATGTAATAATTACTACAAAAATAACAATGGCAAAAAAGTAAAGAAAACTAAAGGCAGAAAAAGGAAAACAATAAAAATAAAGGCTGAAATTAATGAAATAGAAAACCAGTAAGTGAATTTGAAAGATAAATAGATCTGAGTTTATTCTTTGATATAGTAAATGTCTTTTAAGATTGATTAATTTAAAAATAAAAATAAAAAGCAGAACAAAAATATTAAACTGTAATAAAAAGTTTACATATTCAAACATAAGGGAGATTATACAATAATTAAAAGAAAATGTAGTTTTCTTATCAGGTGAAAATACATTTGAAATCTCCAGGATGTTGATGACTACTTTAAACATTTTCGCATTTGCATTATATCTTCCAAAATCAGATATTCACAGAGTAGCTCTCTCTCTCTCTCTTTTTTTTTTAATAAATCAATTAGCTTTCTTAAATTAAGATGTAGACCTTAATTTAATGAGCATTCCCTCACGTGGTCGCATGTATGGCTCTGACATTTCCATGGCAGTCATCTCAAATGATACTTGCCTGGGAGGCCCAGGGCAAAACGGTTTCCCTTCAGGCTTTTATTAGACACCACCCTGTAGGCCTAATGCAAATTAGAATTCTGACTCTAGTTTGGAACTTTGATTAGCCTGAGGGAATAAGGCAAAAGAGCAAAGAAAGAAGAAAATATTTATTGAATATCAACTATGTATCAGAAAGCTTTTAAAGTATCCTTTCATACAAATTCATTTAATTCATTTAATTCTTACAGCTGGAAAAGGTGTTATACATTTTTCCTTTTTTTAGATGAGAGATGAAGTTTCAAAGAGTGCAACTTTTTTTACAAATCACACAGCGTAGGCAAAATTCAAACCTGGCCTGATTGATGGCAGAGACCGTAGCCTTTTCTGTTGTGTAGCCCCTCACCTTGTTCAAGAAAAGATATCAAGTTTATCAGCTTCACATTTCTTTTATTTGCCTTCTGAAATTTGATTGTTTCAAGATTAATTTCTGAGTCTCTTAAACTTTTATTGTTTATGCAGGAAATCTTTTATTCATGGACAGACTGGAAAGTGGGGAATTCAACAGCCAAAAAAAAAAGTGAGATATATGGATATATATGTACTAAACAATTATTTATCAAGCACCTATTCTGTATCTTATACCATTGCAATGGAAAGACAAGACGGGCATCGGGAACTAATGAAACTTGCACCCTAGGGTGGTAGGTACAACAACCAGTTCATCAGATGAAATGGAAAATAACTGTACATGCTCACATGTCTTTTAACTTTTTTAATTATTTAAATTATAGTTTACATTTTATTATCTTGTATTAGTTTCAGGTATACAGCATAATGTTATTATTTTTATTATTTTGTACTAGCTTCAGCTGTAAGCACCAGGTTAGACAATCATATACTTCACAAAATATTCTCCCTGATATTTCCAGTACCTGGTGGGCACCATACATAGTTATCACAATATTATTGATTATTATTCCCTATGTTGTACTTTATATCCCCATGACTATCGTGTAGCTACCAATCTCTACTTTTTAGTCCCTACATCTTTTCACCCAGTCCCCCTACACCCTTTCCTCTGACAGCTGTCAGTCTGTCCTTTATCTCTGAGTTTGTTTCTATTTTATTAATTTATTTTGTGCACTGTAGCATTCTTTACAATAGCCAAGGTTTGGAAGCAGCCCAAGTGCCCATCATTCAGTGAGTGCATAAAAATCTGTGCTATATTTACACAATGGAATACTACTCAGCTATAAAAAAGAGGACATTTTACCCTTTGCAACAGCATGGGTGGACCTGGAGAACATTATGCTAAGTGAAATAAGCCAGTAAGAAAAATAGAAGTACCATATGATTTCACTCATTTGTGGAATCTAATGATTTTGTTTTTTTTAATGGCTGAGTAAATTCCATTGTATATATGTACCACTGCTTTTTTATCTACTTGTCTAGTGATGGGCTTTCCATTTACACTGCTTCCATATTTTAGCTATTGTAAATAATGCTGTAATGTACATGGGGTGCTTATATTCTTTCAAATTAGTGTTTTGGGTATCTTCAGAGTGGAACCGCTAGGCCATAAAGCAGGTCCATTTTTAATTTTTTGAGGTAATTCCATACTGCTTTCTACAGTGGCTGCCCCAGTCTGCATTCCCACCAACAGCGCACTAGGGTTCCCTTTTCTCCCATCCTCACCAGCATTTGTTTGTTGGTTTATTGATGACAGCAATTCTGACAGGTGTGAGGTGTTATCTCATCATGGTTTTAATTTGCATTTCTCTGATGATTAATGAAGTCCAGCATCTTTTCGTATGTCTATTGGTCATTTGCATGTCCTCTTTAGAGAAGTGTCTATTTAAGTCTTTTCTCATTTTTTAACTGGATTGTTTGTTTTTTGGTCATACGGTTTTAACAAGAGTAAGTCGGGATTATGCAATAGGATGCAACTAGAGTGGAAGGAAGGTGTGCTAATTTATGGCAGATTCCAAGAAAGATTTCTAAGATGGGTTGACTTTTGAATTAAGACCTGAATGAAAAGAAGGAAATGGTTTTGCAAATAAAATTGTAGCAGACTGAAGGAATGAATAGGAAAGCAAACGCAAAGACCTGGGTTACGTTCAAACACATAAAAAACTTCTGAGGCAGGAGTCAGCCTTGTTAACAAGTTTGGATATTATTCTACTTTATGAAGCTGACTAATTGGCACAGGCTAGGGGTGCTGGGTAGAAAGGTGAAGTGAATGGAGAAGTGGCAGTAACTTGGTACTGTGCAATTCTCAGCAGGGAAAGGGAAACCCTCTCTTGATGTGAACTGTGCTGGCCAGAGATGAGACCCATGAGCCTATTGCTACATATGTGTCATGAGTCAGTGATAGCATCCTCGCTGGTGCAGCTCAGTGGATTGAGTGCCAGCCTGCAAACGAAAAGGTCACTGGTTTGCTTTCTGGTCAGAGGACATGCCTGGGTTGCTGGCCAGGGCTGGATTGACGGGCGGCTGTTTCTCTCCTTCTTCCTCCCAATGGCTACTCTTTTGCCAAAAGGATTAATTCACTGTCTGCATTTTTCATAAACTGTCTCAGATTGCCTAGGTAAAAAATGTTTTTTCATGTATATAAATACTGAACTGTCACAGGCCTGCATTTGTATTTCTCTTTCTGTTGTCTTTTGCCATTGTCTTTTGAAATTATTGAATGAATATTAATTACTCTGCATTAATTTTTCAGTTCCTTGAGGGTTTATCTTATTCATGTCATGAGTTTGTTTACTAAGTGAATAAATATTATACTATAAAATAAGTGTCATTTTTAGCTGATGGAGGTTTCAGTTTTCAATATGGAAACACTCGTGCTTTGCCTCTATTGTATTCTATTCTCTAAAGACTTCAGAGTTAGTTACAGAAAATTAAAAATTCTACAATAGACAAATAGGCTTTTATCATTGGAATGGGACAAATAGGCCTTTATGGCATTCTTTTTTCCTTCTTGCTCTAAAGTATCTAGAATCAAAACTTGCATAACAGAAGTTACTTCACAAATAAAAGTCTCAGAGTTGTAAATTTCCTTCGAACACAAAAATTTACAAGGAAAAAAATTCACTGAGGACAACACTGTCCAATAGCGCACAATGCTGTAACGTGATGCACCGAAGAGGAAACACCAGCACGGTGTGGATGGTCCCTCTCTTACTTTCCTCACAGAATACAGCACAGAAATCTCCCAGTTGCTCTGATGTTCTCCCTTGAAGGCACTCAAGTCTTCAGGGTAAACCTCCTCTCATTGGATACAGGCTTTGATGTGAGTGCTTTTATTTCCTGCCACTTTGTCAACCTTTTCAGCACCTGAGTCTGCAAATTTACACATTAGGAATAGCTAGAATTTGGCTCCAGAAAGAGGTAGCAAAATGAAACTATTAAACTATTGCCTTCAGGGCAGCTACTGATTAAAGATCATCATGCCCTATATCACAGGGATGGTGGGGCTCAGCATGCAGGTACTGCTAGGGGGCCTGGTTCTATCCTGGAGTGGGGTTTCTAGATTTCCAGTCTCAGGTAAAGTTCACAGCATACTCTGTAGGTTCACTTTCATCACTGCAGTAAGAATCCACAGCTGTGGTTCAGCACAGGACAAGAAATGTTGTTTATTATGATGACAGCATGTAGTCATCACACTGCAGACAGTGGCGAAGTCTTGGCCAAGGCAGTCATTGATTATAGTTTCCTTTAATGACTCAAAGATGCCTTATTGGCCATAGTATATTTAATTATATTTTCCCTCTTAAGAAAAATAAATGCAAATAAGAGGTGCCCATGCTCTTAAGTAAGTCCCATTCATCTACATATGCCCTGCATGCATATTCCTAAGAGTATACATTTCACATTATTGCAACAAATAAAATATACAACTCTTGGTAAGTCACAGTGATACATTTTGTTGAGAAATTGTGCCAGTTTGCCACTTGATGTTGTCACTAAAGATTAGAGAGAGGCGTGTCTATTATTAATTAGTACTGCCTCGAATGAGAAAATGGAATTACAGTGGTATGCTGTCGCTAGTAATTTATCCTATGCCAGCTGATATTTAAAGAGGGGCCAGAATACATTGAAATTTTGGTGGGGGAGAGAGGGCAACAATTATGGAGGAAAAAATCCTATGCTTACTTTCTTAAATAAGGAAGGTGATTTTCTGGATTGTTTAGACATACGATTAAGAAACGATTCAAATGCAAAGTGCTGTAACTAATGTAAAAATATAATGTAGGTGATGATGATATGTAATAAAATGTAATAATATTTTTAAGGAAATGAAACTATGCTCCAGCCAATCTTGAAGATTGGTGCCATGAAATTTATGCCCAAATTACTTCGCTTCCGCTTTCCTCTTTTCTGTGTGTTTCATGCTATTTCCTGCTTTACTCAATCTACTGTGGCCTTTTATGTTAGATTATGCTCCGGGACATTTCTGTTTACCTTTCTATTTATTCTTAAATTCTGCTACTCACATATTTGCAAAACCAGCCCCTTCTCTCCATTTATGTCCCATCTACAAATCCATTATTTCATTTAGAAAATCCATAATAAAAAGTAACCTAGGGACATGCTATCGGGTTCTGTCACCGTGAACAACCAGACAGAGCTCCTTAATTCATGAAGCTTTTACCACATTGAGGTAGAGACAAACAGTCATCAAACATAGTTTTAATAATTCAAAGTTTTGTGCAAATGTTATAAGGAATAAAGCAGAATTATGTGATAGGGTTCAACGGTGACCAGAGGAGAGGATAATCATGTAATATGTATTATAATTTATAAATGAACATTTTAAAGATTGATATACAAGTAAAATAACCCTAGAGTTCTGTGTTTGACTTTTGAGTGGAACTGCGGTCAGAAAGCAATCAGGCCATTTTGTGTCTGCCCCACGCCTCCAAAGGTCAGTGTAGGGATCTCTTTCTGCAGGTGTTTGTATCTCCCATGCGGAAGGGATGTCTCTGGCTCTCAATGTTCTGGGAACAGAAAGGGTAAAGAGGGGAGAGGCGAACCCACCGAGGAGTGTGCTCATTTCTAGTGACCCCCCTTTTATAGGCCTATGCTTCATGAACACGTCAATGTATGTGATTTCACCAAATGAAGAGTCTAGCCTTTTTTTTTTTCCCTGCAGAAATACCATTTGATACTCCCTGCCTAGAAAATAGAATTTAGAAAAGGAAAGCTTTTATAGCCATACTATGAAATTACTTTCACCAGTCCTCAAATTCGACCTAACTACCAGTTTCCACAATACAGTCATCCCTCCTTATCCATGAGAGATCCATTCTGTACCCCCAGTAGATACTTGAAACTGTGGATCGTACTGAGCCCTATAAATCCTCCAATTTTTCTGTGTATACATACCTATGATAAATTTATACGTTATAAATTTAATGTACAAATTAGATATAGAAAGAGATTAACAACAATAACTAATGATTAAAAAGAACAATTACAATAAAATACTGTAATAAAAGTTATTGGAATGCGCTCTCTCCCAGAATATTTTATTGTGTGGTACTCTCCCTTCTTGTGACAATGTGAGATGACACAATACCTACATGGTGGGGTGGAGGGAGGTGAATGGCTAGCAGTGCGGCCCCGCATGGGACTACTTCTGACCTTCTCACGGCTTCTCTTTGCCGTATCAAAACTGCTGGCATCACTACTCTCGCACTTTGGGGCCATTATGAAGTAACATCAGCATGACGTGAACATGAACACTGTGATACCACCACAGTCATTCGATCTACAACCTGGAGATGCTGGACAAAAGGATGATTCATGATCCAGGCGGGACAGAGTGATGTCGTGAGATTTCACTGCTTAGAAAGGTGCCTGATTTAAAACTCGTGAATTGTTTCTGGAATTTTCCATTTAATATTTTCAGACTGTGGCTAACTGCAAGTAATCAACTGTGGAAAGTGAAACTGAGGACAAGAGGCGACAACTGTACCTCTGGCCTAGCTACCATAACTTCTGTGTAGGGAGGGCAAGGCATTAATTTTCTGGATCCTTCTTGAGCAGAATCTAACCAGAAGTGCTATTGGGCGTTCACTTCCCTGGCTGTCTCCGTTCTTGGCGTGACCACTCTTGGCAGCCTTGAGTCAGAGCCTCCTCCCAGGGTTCATCCGGCAATGGGCCGTGCTCTGGTCTCCCTTCTTAACTGCCACCAACACTAGGTTTCCTGGACCTGTAGAACCATTGTGGAAAGGATGGTTCAGTTTTTGCAGGTTTACCATTGTGTTCATGTGAAACAGTTTATTCTTTTGTTAGTATTTATTAATCATTATATTATTTCCCATAATAATGACTATAAAGCTTCTCTTGCCTAACTCTGTATATCTATAGATATAAGATATATATCTTATAAGATATATATGATATCATATGTGTGTCATATATATATATATATATTTAGAGAGAGAGAGAGAGAGAGAGAGAGAGAGAGAGACTCTCCTTAAAACTTCCAACTCAGCCCGTCGGCTAGCTAACCATCACTGTATGACATTCATTTATGCCACATGGAACAAAAGACTATCCAGCAGGTCCTGCCCATATTCCTGAGTCACAACTTCAAATCGTGACACATAATAAAAAATGTTGCTGCCTTAAAGTACTAAATTTGAGAGTAAGTTGATCACCTAGATATAGTGAATCAGGAAAACTTAGAACAATAACGAACTTATTTGTCTTTTTAAATTTCTAGTAGCACCTACAGTATATGTAATAATACCTGTATTAATATGTGGTAATCAATTTAAAAGTCAATACATGTATCTTATACCCGATTTTAAAATTTTAGTGAAACTTAGCTTGATTAATTTAAAACAAAATTTGAGAAAATTATTCAGGAAAAAAAGTGGAAAATTAATTAGTGATGATTTAATAGAAGAGCTATATACTAGGAATTTGACAGAGAAATAATTTAAAGGCAACAAGAATAGACTTAATTAGGGAATGATATCTACTTCGTTTTACAGAAAATGTCTAATTTATGTTACCTTATGATATTGGAAACATTTGTGCTATGGTTACAGAAGGTGTGTTAACTGGAGACCAAAGAAGTCACTCAGGTGGAAATAGAGAACAATGAATGTTTTTAAGCAAAGAACATTGGACAGTGTGTGATCAAGAACACTAACCAGGTTGTACCCTTTAATGTGAATTAGTAGAGGAAAAATCTACAGAAATAACATAAAAATTATTACAATAAGTCAAGCAGTTGATTGAAAATATCTCAACCAATGGCAATGGAAAGTCGGACGCCTTTAACATAAATTACCTAGGTGTATCTGTGGTATGTCATAGTGACGGAATGAGGCTGATCAGAAAGATAGGACTCAGCCTCTCTGAGTTACTCAGTGAAAGGTGATGCCATTTTCAGATTTTGAGAAGGCAAGGAATGAAAGAACATTTTCGGAAACATAAAATGCTTACCTAAAATAGGATAAATTGTGCCTTAATATTTCCTATTCTAAAGTTAACTATATTTAATGACAACTTGAGAAACAAATTATACAATTTGAGTGTTTTGAGATATGTCATATGTTTTAAAAATTTTGAAATGCCTTTTATAAAAACATACTTTTCTCATTTTTAGGTCTTAAAAATCCTTTGAAATATTTTGAAATTTATTTTTCATGAATGTGCATACCTCTTATAGACTAAAGTGGGTTTATATTTATAGTTGCACCTCAGACTAGTTGCAGCGCAGAAGTAAAAGGAAAACTGTGAGGAAAAGACTGTTCATTAAGTCTGATAAGAAACCTGTAGCTTCTCTATTACTGATGAGATACTGAGCAAAAGTCACTGACAAATTATCTCTCTTGTTCATTCCTTTGTATTAATATGGTGTCTTATTGATTCAAAGCTCACAATATTTATTGCACATTTGCTGTGCATGTAAAAATGCACGGAGCACTGCTTCATTCAGTGTTCTATTCTTTACAGTCCTTATGCCTGATGCAATTACACTGAGGAGAGGATAGAAACCTAGTTAAATAGGTAAGAAAACAAGAGCATCCGGAGCTGCATAATACTTAAACTTTAAAAGACATACAAATAGAGTCTTCAAGCTCCTACGGGATGCTTAAACACCTGACAGATAAGATGGAAATGCAAAGTGTCTTAAATATTTTAATTCACATTGCTCAGAGAAGTCAGAATATGTAACAATATAGTCATAAACGGAATATATGGGCTGCGTATTTTCTTCTAAAATGTTCTTCAGTAAATGGTCCCAAAACAGTTTTAAATACCTGTCAGCCTAAATTTGGAGAAGCTTAACAAGATATATCTAGTGCCTGCAATGCATGCCTGTAGTGGACTGATACAATTTTTTTTCCTGTTAGAATCAAAATCTGAAGGACAATATGTTTTATAGAGACTTTGCAGGGAATGTTTTCATATATTACTCAAGGGGCTGGCTTTCAGGAGGAATTCCAGGAACTACTTGCAGTATCAGTTTGCTTTGCAGTGGGAAGAGAGTGGTAAATATACCATTAGTTTTCTCTTTTCTTTCTCTACGTCAGCTACACAAAATGCAGATGTGTGTGCTACCCTATAATCCCAAAGCTTGTTATTTGCTACACTCATGTGGTTAACCTGTTTTCCATGTGTTCTATCTGTCTACTGTATCTTCCTACAAAATCCTCTTTTTGTGAAAGCCAAAACAAGTAACACACAAAAAATTCTGCTAAATGCCATAGCCAAATATGTCCCACTGAAGAGTCTAAAGTCAAATTAAGTTTGTTTGACCTCAACCCAATGGTAACCATTAGAACAGACAATACCCCAGATACTAGAAATATGGGTTTCTTTTGATATATATGGCCCAAGATATTCTAATCCAAGAGTGTATAAAGATGACTTTTTTTTTAAATTCTGCATGCTATGTACAAACAAAACAAAACAAAATAGATTAGGGTCCCACAACCTAGTAAATACATTTGTTCTACAGATTATACTAATACATGCATTATTATATATGAGGTCTGTCTGGAAAAGTCCAGCCATTGTTAATATAATGAGAATGGTTTGGGAGACATTGATGTAACCTGGCAGCCAAGGAGAGTGGACTGGAATGCAGGTGCGTGAACCATGATGACTTCACTGTACTAGTCAGTGGGGGTGGTGGACGCTGTTGAGTGAGCATGTGTACTCTATAGCCATCATATTTGAAATGACTGAGCAAGTAGAGCAACAAATCTGCATCCGACTTTGCCTTAATCTTGAACCTTCCTGCAGAGAAACTATACAGGTAACTCAGGAGGCCGCAGCTATTGGCAACTGGTGATCAGCAGCTTCATCACGACAAGGTGCTTGTTCAGGCATCACACCTTGTGGATAGTTTTTTTGTGAAACATCAAATCACCCAGGTGACTCAACCCCCCTACAGCCCAGATTTGGTGTCCTGTGACCTCTGGCTTTCCCCAAAACTAAAATCACCTTTGAAAGGAAAGAGATTTCAGACTGTCAATGAGATTCGGGTAAATACGACAGGGCAGCTGATGACAATTGGGAGAACTATGTGAGGTCCCAAGGTGCCTCCTTTGAAGGGGACTGTCCTATGTACAATGATTTTTATATCTTGTATCTTCATTAATAAATGTCTTTATATTTCATATTACATGGCTGGATACATTCTGGACAGACCTCATCCATGATTAAAAACATTTGCACGTTATATTATTATACAATGTGTACATTGATAAATGCATGTACAATAGACACCTCAGAAAAGAAAATATGCTAATATATTTTCTAAAAATCTAGTCAATTATTATGCACGGGTATCTTTGGAGGTCATTGCCCAGTCTATCACAGCTTATCCTCAGGGAAATTATGATCTAGAAGATCACAAGTTACTATTCATGATCTACTACCTGAAAATAGGACAAATCAGAGGGCGAGAAGTCCTGTTCTTTTTTTAATTTCTTTTTTTTTAAGTTGTGGTTGCAATGAGATGATTTTCTTGCCATCTTAAATTAAAGTCCCTAATAAAGTCACCCATAAAATGGTTTTGTTTTTATCTTGGACCATCTGGTGGCATACTCACCATACATATTGTTTTATGTGAAAGTGTTTGGGAAGTTTACATACTAACATTACAAACATATATTTGGAATATGTTATCTTTTAAATTTGATAATTGTGTGTTAAAATGAACCTATAATTTTCACATGTCAAGACTGTAATCTATATCACCACATTTTCCAAAAGAAATTCATCATATTGTTACATTTTTAGTATTAACTTTTATTATTGAATTTTTAGTCAAAATATTAGCATTTTTATTACAATTGTGCCAAATATATATCCATTTTCCTACACCTCAAAGAGCTTTAAATAATTAATAATATTCAATGATGACTTTAGAGATCACTGATATATAGATTTAAATGAGGTAATTTAGTTATTTAGACTTTCTTAAACTGTTGACTTGTAGAATATTTAAGAGACTTCTGTTTACATCAGTCTTAGATGTGAATATATTTAGCACCAAATACAACTTAAATAAGTTATCTTGTAGGTCTGTTAATGATGACATCAACAGAATGTTATAAATAAATGGAGAGAGCAGATTATAGTAATTTCCCATGCTCCAACCAACAAGAGGAAGGACCACAGTTAGGGGTCTCTGATCAGTGTTTGATGTTTGATGTTATCTGTGTTGTGTACTAACATTATTAATTTTTTTCCTTTGAGAAATAATGAGATGTATTTCAGTTTAATTCTCTGGGTAAAATTATAGCTTTATGTAATAATATGAAGGTGATGCTGGGTTATTTTCATAAAATTTTAATTCCAAAGCATTCTATTTTTTAGCAATGTGTCATAACACATTACAATGGTGATAACAAAAGCCAGGAGCACAACGGAATCCTCTTACTTGAGAATCTGTGTTTTTATTTCAATATGAGATAAACACAAGGATAAACTGATTTATAAAAGAGACCATTTGAGTGATAAAGCCGATTGCATTTTGCCCTAATTGGAACAAATATCTAATATCAGTTGTCAGTGCCCTCCGAACTGGGGACCCTGAGAGGTTTTCAGGTATCCACTGCTTATGGGAAATAGCCAGGATACCAGTAAAGAACAAGCCCTCTCTAATTATGTCCATGGAACTGTTTAATATAGTACAGTGTCCAAAGTTATTAATTCTATTCTAGTGATGGTTTCCATTTTTATGCATTTATTTTGTTAAATGAAATAAACATTTCCACTAATATAAAAGCAACTGAAGAGAGTATATATTTCTGACAAATAACTATTATTAATTCAATATGCTAAAAAGTAAATAAATTAAGAATTTTGTCATTTTAAATTTGGCTCTTGATTTACAGTCTTTTTAATGAAAGATAATTTTTAAAGCAGTAACAGAAAGATTATAAGCAAGGAGAATGTTATTTAAAGCTCATTTCTGCATCAGTAGGAGTCTTCTTCATAAATAAACAGAAAATATTCACAGCTCTGTCAGCTTACTTAAGTATTGGGATCTCCTTGTTAGCTGAACACAGTTAAAATTTCTATTATTTAAATTCAAATTAACTTAGTATATATAACATTAGCAATATAAGTACATTTTAATATTATTTTAAAAGCGTATTTTGTCTTCTATGAATGTTCAAAATATTCTGATTCCCTAATACAATTACACTAATACCACTCTTCTCAGAATAAACCCTTGAAAATCAAGCTGTATTTATCCTCAAAAAGTTCAGTGTATTTATTGTGAATTAATGCAGTGGCTTTAGCTTCTCATCAAAGGCTCTCAATCACTGTCAGTGATGAAAATTATAAATACTCAAAATTCCTGTCAGGCTCCCTTTGATTTCACAGTACATTCAGAAACCTGGGCAGTGAATTCTGGGGATGCTGAGGGTGCATATCTCTGTCTCACGGAAATCCAGGCCAAGAGTGAATGTATGATTTGATCGGGGTTGCAGGTTAAGATGTTTAACACTAATTTAGGATAAATAATTGTGAATGTGTTATGTATATAGAAAAATATTCCTATACTTTGATTTCTGGTAGACAGCACAAAAAACGCCTAAGAAGATATCGAGTGCTGAATTGTACTTAATGATTATCCTGTAATTAGAGTTAAATTGTTAAACAACTGTTTGAATAAACACTATATGCAATTATCAGTTCTTTGAATTTTAAATGGAGAATAAATTTAACTAAATATAGATTGCCCCCTGATGGGTAAAAATGGTTTTCATCTGCTATCTAATGGTTGATACAAATATAAATTAGAAGGAACTCTTGTCATCGTATAATGTTCATACAAAATTGCCAAATCATACTATATGATTTCACTCATATGGGAATCTAATGAACAAACTGAACTAACAAGCAAAACAGAGGCAGAGTCATAGATGGAGAGCAGATGACAGCCAGTGGGGGCGGGGGGTTTAGGGAGCGGGGAGGCTGGGGAGTGAGGCAAAGAGGAGAATGGACTCATGGGCATGGACGACAGGGTGGGGATTGTGAGGGGGCAGGTGTGGAGAGGGATGGGGGTATAATTGGTCATGGCAAAAAATACTATTATAATTCAATTTCTCAAAAATAAGTACCCATAAAGCTAAAAACAATCATTATCTCATAAGTATTTTGAATTCCATATTTTCAACAAGTATATAAAGTGTTTGAAATTTTATGACAACAGGAAAGCAATGCTATAGAAGGTAAGGGGGGGTTTTATACATAAGGTCAGACTCTTTATTATATTTAAATTCCAGAGAAGAAAAGATGAATTTTGCTATATTTTTAGAAAAAATTCCAGCTGTTTTGTGACATTAAAATACCTGGTATTGTAATGTTTACTTTGAATAAAAAGGTTCTTAAAGTCAGAAAGCTATGGATTTGAATGTTTCATAGACTTGGCAAGCCTTCAGGCTTGCCTAACCTCTGCACAGCAGTTTTCTCATCTGCTGCTTGGGTACTAATAACTACATCAGATGTTGGTTGTGAGCACTTTGCTTGATATGATTCACATGTTTATTTAACAAATAACAGGTAGATGAATACCGTGTGCCATACTCAGCTAGACATTGGGGACCGAGACAATACAGAACAGCACACAGCTGTGCATGCCTTCCACATAATAGGAGCTTATGAAATATTGGTTACACCTTCTCTCACTGCGTTGAGATTCAATAACTTCCTATTTTTCTCAAATTAAAAATTTCATCTAGGAATGCTGCTTATAAAAAGAGAGAGTAGTATAATTGTATCTAACATGTCCATGAGCTCTTTATTTCTACAGGAATTGAATAAAAGTATAATACGTTTATCTCTAAGTATAAAAGATATTTAATGTAAAATAAGAAGATATATTTGGTACATTACATGTTTGTGCTAGCCAAGGATCTCTTTAATTTTATTAGTAATTAGATATCGAAGGAAATACAGAAATTTTCATCTTAATTACACACAATTTTCTAGTGACCAAATCGAAGTTTGTGTGTCTGTGGCTTAACCAAGTTTCTTGTGACTAGTGTTCACTTTTAAATCAATAATCGAGTAAAACTTATTTTGCTCTTTATAACATAAAGAAACAAGTGAAAAGAACATTAACATAGTTCTAAATTATTCTTTTAGTCCCTTTTCATTATTCTAATAAGCTGCACCTCCTTGAATATCAACGTGCCTGAATAAACCCAGAATACATATCTGGACATATAAGTCATTCAGAATTTCACAGAATACCCATAGCACTTTAATCATTCAATGGGACAAATGTGAACTGTTCAACTCCAAATCAATGCCATCAGAAAGACAATTCTAATGTGTATTAAACATAAATAAAAAGTATAGTCAGGTTAACAACAGATGCTATATCATCAGTTTGGTGTTCCGAATATAAAGAACAATGAAGTAACCTGTACACACAGAGGTCAGAGAAAGCAAACAATGTCAGTGCAACGAGCCACCTTGTGAGATACGTTGAGTCACACTGAGGTTTAGCACGCCTGTCTACATGACAGTCCAGGTGGGAGTCAGTGCCCTGTCAGCAGGGGGCAGGTATAACTCAAGCTGTTGGATTGATGAAATAACATTTGATTCATCCTGATCTTCTTAAGGCACAGATTAAACTATTCCGAAGAGACAAGAATATATTATACCACAGTAACATTTTATTTTAAATATCATTCAATATCATCAAGCTATTTTTGCCCAAAGGAAAACTGCATACTCCAAATACAAATTACTGCAAATTGTCAGCTTATTCTCCTCTGGTAAGGTGATGTGACTCTAGCCAGAAGTTTATTTAGAATTTATTCAGGTACGTAGGCAAATATACCTTGGATTGTTTTTAAATATATTGAGATATTGTTTTAATAAACTTAACAAAAATATTGTTTATAGATAAATCAGCTTTACTTATTCTAATCTAGCAAGTGTTTTGCTTTAAAATATGAATTAAGGAAGCATTAATATCTTTTAAAATTAAACTTAGCTTAAACTTTTTTATTCTAAATATGCTTTAAAACAATGATCTCTTTACACATTCAAATATCTATTTATCCATATTCTGTGATATTTTGTTTTTCAATGAATACGTTTTGATTTTGTAGGAATGAAAAGTGGTTATAACTACTTATTATTCTCAGTCATCCTTATAAGTAGACTATTTGATTTTATTTTGAGGAAATAAGGCTAATCTCCTTATGTTTTCTATATAATTCAAAGCAACAGCATCCACTGGAAACCACTTTTGAATTACAGGCCAAGAGCAGAAGAGGAAACAGCAAGTCTCTAAGGTGCACGACCCTGATTTTAGTGATGACAAATGTCATAGAAACATTTTAAAAACAGCAGTTTCCCAATTCTTTAGTAATAATCAATTCATCTCATTTTACCAAGCCAAGCAAAGAAGAGTCATGAGGTAAGAACTTTAAAGGATTTGATTAGAAGTTGCATGGATTAGTATTAAGTGCCAGAGTACTGAGGGGAGGAGTTGTTGCGAGGTTTTGAGGTATTATGAACACTGGAGTCAGCAGAGACTAGAGATGGCTCTTTGAAAGTACCGGTTGCGTACCCACACACTGGGCATGAGGTGATAATACACTAGAGGAATGGGAAAGGAAACAGGGAAGGAAAAAAAAAGCCAGCATAGAAAGAGCATCTATAGAATTTGAATTTGGTGTCTTCCTGACCTTGAAGAAAACAGTAATAGAGGATACCACTCCAAATCCAAATATTTTGAATCTATCATTTAAATATCATATATATATGTATGTATGTATATATAATGTCTATGCAAGAGATCCTTTACAAATTGAGTATGTATACAAAAGAGTATACTACTATGAAGCAGTATAAAATAGTCAGAAATAAGAGAGATAGCCAATATTTTCTAATGATCAATTTTTTTTCTAATTAATGTGCTCTAATAAATAAATACAAAGATGCCCTTGGTTAGTATTTAGTGTTTGAAAGTTTAATAGTTTTGCTCTTTTCTGCTAACAGTGACAGAAGCTGAAATAATAGTAGCAACATGGATAAGTACATTTAATTACTTCAAGCAAAACTGTGTTTGCATTTAGGAAGCTCTAGCACTGACTTTGAGGTTGGGTGACATCGGGGCGTTACTCTGATTATCTTTGGTTGTTTTGAACTGCTCTTCGTGTGGGATAGTTGTAGCAACTTCAGTGACCTGGAGTCTACCCTACCAAGTTAAAACACAAGAAAAATAAGTCAATAATAAACTAACAAAAAAACCACAAATGTTTATTATAAGCCTTCTTTCCCCAGAAAGTCTTTCTTTTATTAGGAAAAAGGCCTTTCTCAAAAGTGTTTATCAAGCTTTTTCTTACATCCTACTAGAACAGAGTCACGTGCTTCCTTTGACCAATCATTAGTGGAAGGAATCAAGCTTAAACTGATTTAAGATGACAATCTATATATCTTGAGTTGTGGTTAAAGATATTTTGACTTAAAAGAAAATCAAAATACTAGTAATGAAGAGAAATAATAAATGGCTACTGAGTAAGTGAGTTATACTTTCTGCTACACAGTATACATATAAAAATTGATCCTTTTTTCAGTCCACTTTTTTTAGGATAGTAAGTTGCTCTTTCCAGAGTAGAATTTAGTTTTACTTATATATTTCCTAAAATTTGTTATAGCAATTCAACCTTCTGTAAAATTGCATTTATTGGAGTGACATTGATTAATAAAATTATATAGGTTTCAAGCCGGCAGTTGTACCATACATCATCTGTGTATAGCATTGTGTGCCCCACGACCCAAAATCAAATCTTCCATCACCATATATTTAATCCCCTTTACCCTTTACTTCTCCCTGAACCCCCTTCCCTCTGGTAACCATCATACTGTTGTTCGTATGTATAAGTATTTGTTCATTTTAACTCAAGAATTTATTCTTATAGTTAAGACTGTGAGAATAAAAATAGGTGTGAGAAATTCTACTAGATAATTATATGTAACTGTAGATAAATGGAAAACAAATATAAAAATAGGCAATTAGATAAATAAATTATTCCTCTATCTATTTAAAAGTGTGTTATTATCCCTTTTCTTAGATCAATGAGTATTGGAAATCTCCTCTAAAGATAATTCAATTTAGCTTTGAAAGAAAAAACTCTTACGTAAAAATTCAGATAATGAGTATGAACACAAAAAGATTGCATTGATTATAACTTAAAAGACAAAGGAAATATCCGTAAATACATATTGACACAAGTGCATGATTGAATTTGTGTCCGAGCATTGTTCTCAACTAGGTGGAGAGTATTTCCTCACTCTTGAATGTGAGACATATACATAATGATCTTTCCAAGGGGTACAGTGAAGAGGGAGGGAAACAGTAACTTCAGGGGGGAGACATCTGAAAAACCATCAGCAGGGATAAGTCATGTAGATAACATGTACACTCGATATGATGCAGTGAAAATGGAGATTCACTTCTAAGTTCTCCCTCCCCGAAACCTAGAAACCCAGTCCAATCATGAGAAAAATAGCTGGCAAATCCCAGTTAAGAGCTATACACAAATACCTGAGCTATATACAAATACCTGACTAGTTTCTTCAAAACTACTAAGATCTTCAAAAATAAGAAAATGCTAAAAACTCACAGGGAAAAGAAATCTATGGGTGGGGGCAGAGTGGGGGCTGGGAGAGAGAGAGTGAGAGAGAGATGGAGAAAGAGAAACTGTTCCCCCCACTGTTAAGATGTAAACAAAGTGAGGAACCATTGAAAACTTGAATAAACCAGGTAAATGGACATTTTAAAATTATTTTTAAATTTAGGAACCATGAACATTTGAACAGTTGAAACCTTGGAGGTAATATTTGGCTCTATTTTTGACAATTTTTGATGTTGAAACTAAATTTAATTTGCCTCATGATTATAGGTTTGGTAAACAAGATGGAAATGTCAATATATTTGACCTGTATGTTTTTGTATCTTCCATTAAATTGTTGATTTTTATCAAATGTTGGTCTTTTCAGGGAACTACAGAAATTGAGCTATATATATATTTCAAAATAAATAGTACATTGTTCCTATAGGATGTTCACAACTCTTCACTTTCTTTGACGTGGTGTGTAACGGTCAAACACACTTGGATAGTGCATAGGTGAAACTCATTAAAGAGTTATTTGGGTTTGCTTACATATCAGCATATGCAGGGGGAGGCAAAAGTAGATTTATAGTTGTGAGTACATGAACACAGTTTATTCTTGTACTGTTATTCATTAATTATTGTATTATTTTCCATACAAAAAATAATTCTTCAAAAATTCACACTTAATAACACTTCGAAATCAAGTAACTCTAAGATGTAATTGTTACCTTTTAACTGCACTTAAAGTTTATTTGGAGTTAAACTGCTGCAAAGGTTAGTCTAAATTGAGGGCACTCTATTATTTCAAAGTTTACTATCTGCAGTTATATCTGGAGTTCCACAGGACAGAGATCAGCCTGACATAAGGTTATACTTGACTGAGCATAACAATGAGCTTGAGTATAAGTGAAATGCCCTTATGGTTACAAGCAAGAACGGTCCACTTTTTCTGACATTTATTGCCTTCTATGGGTTTGTAAGCCTTTCTTCTCTGTTGGGTTTCTTTGCAGCAGATACAGAGAGAAATTTCCCAAGTGATTATTTCTTTTTTGAACTGATACTACAAAAGAGTAACTCTCATTTTTTTTAAAAGTGTCATGGGTTTTTAACACACAGGCAGAGCTGCAAACATAAATGTCTCTGCAGAAGTCGTCTTCTCATGCCCTTTCCTGATATACGTGTATATGGGCATCACAGAAAACATAAATAATAGAAGAGCAGTAAAGACTTAGATATTCTCAAAGTAAAATGCACCCTGCTAGCAACTTGTTTTCTATATTATTGAAGAATAAGACCAAGTGAAGAAAGACACGGGAAGGTCCAGCACTCTTGCAATTTAATATAGAGTGAAGTGAAATAGTAAGACAAGATGATAAAATGTCAATGCCAAATGCTAGAACATGCCATTTATTTCTTAAATGACAGTTACCTCTTTTTGATGATTTTTATCTTGGTGGTAGCTATAACTACATGAAATTTATTCCTAAACTTCACAGTCATTGCATGTGCCTGTGCAGTTACTGGTCCAAAAGTTTGTAATCCTGATTAGAAATTATCTGGAAAAAAATTTAAGAATTTTAAATGTTGGATGAGGTATAAAAGTATATATTGTGCTCAAAATGAGTATTGTAGTATATGTTTTTTCACATTATTTATCCCCTTTATATTTTAAGAAATTTATGAAAGTAATTCTTAAACAGGGTTTGAATACTTAGATCAGAAAGACGCAGTCCCATTCCTACTCTGCTTTGTTAATTCAGTACTAAAAGGGAACCAGAGACGTGGGATTAAAGAACAAACCAACAGTGATCAGAAGTGGGGAGACAAAGAAGGGGAAGGGTCTTCAAGGAACATGTATAAAGGACCCGTGGACATAGACAAAGCAGGGGAGGACTGAATGTGGGAGGTGGGGGTGGGTGAGGTGGGGGTGGGTAAGGTGGGGGAGAGTAATGGGAGGAAAATGGGGACAACTGCAACTGCACAAAAATAAAAAAATTAAAAATTAAAAAAAGAAACTAATGATATATTTCTGCTTCTTAATACTTTCAATTGTTATATTGTTGCTAAATAATGTGTAAATTTTATTATTTTTGATCTATAAGAGCCAGAAAGTATTGATTTTGTTTTTGTATCATCTTTACATTTATAAAACCTATTTTTGTGATTATCACTTCTGGAATGTGAAATAATATAACAGAAGTTCCATTACTTATACTGTTAATCATAAAAATATGCTTTTGCTTCTTTACTTTTTGAAATAAAAATGAATGTATCGTTACTATTCCAACTTTCTTACACATACAACTTTTAAATCTTTATCATGAGAGAGAGACAGGAGGGAGAGGAGAGACTTGCGGGGATCTATATATCTGTTATATGATAATAATTAGTATTTCTGTTATTTATGTTTAGGGTTACAAAAGTTAAAAACCAATAAACAGCATAAAATAATTTTGATAATACAAATATCATTTAATGCTGCACTAAATAGTTTCTTATGACAATATTTCATTCTTAAGGGACTCAATCTGAACTACTAACCCACTCAAAGAAGAGTTTCTGACATGAACATGAAACTGATTAATTTTTCTGATACTCCTCTAGTTATGTAAAATCATGCCATGGTTTCATTTACTGTTATATGAACCATACTTTTCTTTACCTGTGTATGAAATGGTAAACAAAAAGAGTATGAAGTACAAGATGGTAACTATGGTTGTCTCTAAGACATTAGGATCAAGGATGATATTCATGTAGCACTAAAAATGTTATATATTTTTATTTTCTTACAATAAATGTCTGTTTCTTTCATAATAAGAAAAACAAGTCTGTTTACTTTTATAGAAAAACAGACATTGTAGGAGTTGATGTCACTGGTCTTGATTAATTCCCTAAAGGTCTGAACTCTTAAATAAGCTAGGTGACATTTCAGTGGTCAGCTGTTACTTACTTTAAAAATTCTTTTGCTTTACGTCTTTGGAAAACATAACCATAAGTATTAAGAAAAACTTCGGGAAAGTTTTACTTTAGAATGAATTAGTAATAGGATAAAGATTGTACCACATGAAATCTTGTTATTTTATCCCAGTGTTTTCTGAAGTGTTTAGAAAGATGGAATACTTCTTCAATGGTCTTTAGAATTTCCTTTTAAAGTGTTTGAGGACAGCATTACCCTGTTTCTATCTGATTTCTCAGAGACTAGCTAAATAGGTAAAAAATAATACACATTCAACAAATATAGTTACACTGATAAATAAGTGAGGAGTCAATACCACAAAACAACATTAAATAATGTTATATCACTAGATAATTCAAACTTCTCTTATCAAGAATGAAGCACCACAGATTAGATATCATACATTTTCACATGTAAAATTAAAAAAAATAATCTCAACACATTACATATGTGTTAAATATAAACAGATTTTATGTATTAAATAAAATTTTGACTAGTTTCTATAATCTCATTCTGTACTAGAAATTGGATACATATATTGAACAAAACAGGTATACTGTCTACCTTTTTAGTACTTAAACTATTGGAAAAGACATATAATGAATAAACAAAACTCTAACCACAAAAAATTCAAATTGTGATAGAGGAATTAATATTATATATTAAATAAAACTGTACATGGTTTAGATTTGATGCATTTTGGAGGTCATTGAATTTGGGGGTGGTATGTTACATAATAGTTAATGGATACAAACATTATTTGCAGAGTCCATCAAAAGTAGTGAATTTCTTTTGAGCCTGCTATCAAAAAATAAAGTGAACATACATGCAAATTTAGCTATGCACGAATAAAAACAAGACATATCTAAAATACAGAAAGTTTTAATTGTTTATTATGTAATACTACAGCAAATTAAAGACAATATATTTTAAAATTAGATGCAATAATTCTTTAACAAAATATAAATTGCCAAAGGCTATTCAGTAGTAGAGAGCCTGAAAAAATTACAATAACGGAATTTTTTAAAAACTTGAAGAACCCTATTAAAACTGCACTAGAAGCAGATTGTTGTTCTAATTTATATGTATTAATAAAGAACAGACAATTCTAAAGCTATTGAACTTTTCTTAATCATTGGTGACATGGGGTTCAAAGCCGTATACATCCTTTCAATTAAGAAACATTATGATCTAAAGAAAAAATCACTATAAAATAATTTTTAAAATCATAGGTTGGTTTTACTACTGAATATCAACACAGAAATGTAGGAAAAATATAGTCTATATGACCAATCAATGCATACAAAGTATATTCTTTTATGAATGAAAAATATTTATCCTAAGAATCCAAGATGTTTAATATCAGAAAACATCAATATATTACAGTAAACACACACAGAATCATATAACTAAATCTTGATAAAATCAAACCATTAAAATCAAGAATTCTTTAATAATAGAGAGAACCTAAAAATGGTGATCATAATGAGTTATAAAAGTTAAATAACATAAAATAAATGTTTAAATATGTAGAATTAAATTCCACAGGAAAGAGATGATACAAAGAAATTTAATCCATGTTCAAGTTCTAAGGTATAGAAATTTAATCTGTACTGTCCTCTGATCCCATCCAAAATATTATAATTATTATATCAAGGACATTCCAATAATATGAACTACCAAAAGGGAGGTTAAAAACAAACAATCCCAAAAAGCATAAACAAAAACCAAACGTCACTTAGAAAGTTAAAAATTATATATTTAGAATGAATGTTTAAAAAATACCATATCCCATAATAATAAACTAGACAACTCATCCTTGATAATAATAACATATGCCATAACAAGAACATACAATAGGGTAAAAACAGTAAATGGTGTTGGAAGACAGGATAGATGGAAAAAAGAAATGAAACTGGACCACATTCTTATCCTATACACAACAATAGACTCAAAATGGATCAAAGATTTAAATGTAAGACTCAAAACCATAAAACCCCCAGAAGAAAACATAGGCAGTAAAATCTAGAACTTTTCTTTTGGCAATATGTTTTTCTGGTATATCTCCTGAGGAAGGAAAACAAAAGAAAAAAATAAACAAATGGGACAACATCAAACTAAAAAATTTTTGCCCAGCAAAGGAAACATCAACAAAATGAAAAAGCAACCTGCTGAATGGGAGAACATATTTGTTAGTGATATATCTAATAAGGGGTTAATATCCAAAATTTATAAATTACTCATAAAACTTAACATGAAATGGAAAATATATATAATAAAGATTAAATTAAAATACACCAAAACAAAAAATCAATACAGTTAAAAAATGGGCAAAGGACCTGAATAGAGGTCCTTTCCAAAGAGGACATACAGATAAGCAACTATAAAAAAATGCTCAATGTCACTAATCATTAGGTAAATACAGATTAAAACCACAATGAGATATTCCCTCACACCTGTCAGAATGGTATCGTCAGTAAATCAATAAGCAATAAATATTGTCAAGGATGTGGAGAAAAGGGAAACCTCATGCTGCATTGATGGGAATGCATATTGGCACAGCCAGTATGAAAAACACTGAATTGTTCTCAAAAACATTAAAAATGGAACTGCCTTATGACCCAGTGGTTCCAATTCTGGGTATATATTCAAAGAAACCCAAAACACTAATTTGAAAGAATATATAGAGTGACTCTACTTCTGGGTATATTTTGAAGAAATCCAAAACACTACTTTGAAAGAATATGTGTTCATTGCAGCATTACCTACAATAGCCAAGTTGTGGAAGCAATCCAGTTGTCCATCAATAGCCGAATGGATAAAAAAGTGGTGATACATATATAATGGAATATTACTCGACCATTAAAAAAGAATGAAATCTTACCATTTGCAAAAGCATGCATGGACCTACAGGCTATTATGTTAAGTGAAATAAGTTAAAGACAAATACCACATACTGCACTTATATGTAGAATCTAAAGAACAATATAAGTTAACAGACAAAACAGAAATAGACATAGATACAGAGAAAAGACTAATGGCTGCCAGAGGGAAAGGGGATTGAGGGACTGGGCAAAAAGGTGAAACGATTGAGAAATACAGATTAATAGTTACAAAATAGTCGGGGGGGTGTACAGTGCAGCATAGGGAATGTAGCCAATAATATAGTAAGAATTATGTATGGTGCCAGGAGGGTACTGAAAATGTCAGGGGAACACTTTGAGAAGTATGTGAGTGTGATTGTCTAACCACTATGCTGTACACCTGAAACTGATAGAAAATAGTATTGGATGTAAAGTGCAATGGAAAAAAATCATAAAGAATACATTCCATAACAGAGATCAACCTCAGACAACAAAAGTCTGTTAAGTGCAGCTGCACTCTCGCCTGTGATCATTGCTTTTATTATTGTTGGTCTGGGAAATTTCATTGGTTTGCAATTCAGAGACCCAAACCACCCATGATTTATCATTGCAACCAAACATGACAAATACTGAGGCCACCATGTCACTGAGTTCAGCTAATCTAGCCAAGCCCCATAGGTGGGAAACCTTGGCAACTTGCCCATTGCTAGATAAGAATGTTGAGGCCTGTCAATTAAATATGCCCCTCAAGCTATCACTGTCAAATAAGACCTGATGGGCATCCGTAGAGTTTTTAGGGCACAAGCAAAATTTCAGTGAGTACAAGTATCAGAGTGTACAGAGTCAGCACATCCGGTTTGCTCTTTTGAGAATTCTGTGAAGACAGCTACTAAAGTATTTGGAGAATAATTTGAGCTCAAATAAAAAAAGCTTGTAAAAAGAGACAATATTGAAATAGCAATGGCTATTAGTCAATAGAGACTTGACTTGGGATGGTGAACATACAATATACAGATGGTATATTATAGAATTGTACACCTGAATCTGACACAATTTTATTAACCAATGGCACACCCAATAAATTCAATAAATACATTTTTAAAAGCAAACGATTTTCAGATTAAGTATAAATTTTCTTAGGGATGATTTCATAAATTGTGGGAACTAATGATATGGGAGAAGCAAGAACTAGTGGCAGGTGCAGGGAACTGTGGAAAGAGAGAGCTGATTGATTTGGAGCAATGACCCCACATGAGAAAAATGATCTTGGGAAGGCAAAAGTCACCTCCCCCATTCTAAGAGGAGAAAAAAAAAGTCTATGTATATGTATGTCTGTAACTAGATTTGATGGTAGACAAATGAGAAAAGATGAGGGATTTTAATTTCTCAAAGATATAACAAAGTCTCTCACCAGTTAGATGAAGTTCAGGATGAAAGGAATAGGAAATATGGAGAAGAAAAAACACAGTATAAGGTTGTCTTTTGGAAAGTAGATAAGACCTAAAAAATGTTCTAAATACCTGAAAAGTACTGAAAAAAAATTTACATGTCACCCACAGATCTCTATGATGCCCATAGAACAATTTTCTGAAATCACTTAGTAAAACAGTGTGGGGGGCACTTCGGTGTTAAACACCGTTTTGTTGTTGTTGTGATAGGCATGCTGTAGCCACATGAAATATATATAAAATTAAAATGTTAATATTTTCATTCTATCAATGTGGACAAAAAGTTAAGAAAAGGGTATGGCAAGATTGAATAGTTTTAAGCTCTCAAATTATTTAATGTTAAAATATGTATGTGCCATATGTACAACTTAAGTTTCCAGAAGTTTGAGTAAAGGAAATTTTAACTATTATAAAATTTGTCATTTTTCCTTCACAAAAATATGCTAAAAGCTTCAAGTCATTTTCATTGTGAAGAATATTCTGTGTGATTTTTACTTCAGAGAGTTGAATCTTTGAATATGCAGATCTAAATTACATTAAAGCACAATTATCTGCATTGCTTTTTGTCAATCTTAGCTGTCAAAAGTGCATCATACTGAGTGGTTACTTTTTAAAAAAATAATCTGAGTGCCAAAGCTTTGTATAATTTTAATGTAATTATATCATTGATGCTTAGTATCCAATACTAGATTTCATGGCAATTGTGGATCGATTTACACAATTATACGGGAGAACTAGGAACGATCTCATGGGATTGTAATGCATGAACAAACGGTAAGAAACCTACGGCAAACACTATGAATCACCTCGATTCAAAGAGGCACAAGATAGGTTATACTGTTAACAAGTAAAAAGTATTTAGCTCTACATGACGGGCTTCTTAAAGCATATTTGCAACAAACTTGACTTTACACACAATTATGCAGCTTGAAAGCATGCAAGCACGAATTCAATATGGCACAGACCTGCCAGTTATTGAGTTAAACTTATTAATGCATAGAGAATATGTGAAAAAGTAGATATGAATGGAATCACTTATTCTGCAAATAGGTTTTAAACCTAAGCCACAAAAGGTAAATATTGTTAAGGAAATTCAAACATAAAGTTGATGTGGTCTTTGTAATAACCTCCCCTTGCCTTTTGTGACTCAAGAACTGGGCATATTTCTTACGCGTGCAGGTAATCGTTTGTGAAATATTTTTTGAGCACCTACTACGTGCCAGTTACTGCAGTCAGCACTAGGGATGCAGTAGTGAACAAAAGAGACAAATTGCCTTCTTCGCAGACCTTGTAATCTAATGTGGCACTCAGAAAATGAGCAAATGCGTCTCCCAGGTGATGACAAGCCATCGGAGAAGTAAGGTAGCTAAAGGGAACAGGGAGTGACACCGAAGTACATCAATCAAGTACTTAACGCTGTGCCAGTGAAACCGCGCTGATCTAGAAACTATTGGCAGCAAATCAAGGTTTGTCTTACATTGAAATCACTGCATTGCCTCATTAACTGAATGGTTCCACCGTGAAAAAAGGTATGTCAAAGGGGGCGGGGGGACCACTGAACTAGACTATTGCAATGGAACAATCAATATTCCAAGATCATTTAATCTCTTCTTACGGCTCACCTTCTCCAATGACCCTGAGATTCTCAGCAACCTTTGTGATTTTAAAATATGTAAGGAAATAAAAGCCACATATCTTGTACAAACCAATTTAAATCATGATATAACAAACCTTTCTTTTTGGTCTCAACCTGACAAGCTAAAGCATGCTTGTACTGACAGCGGTCTTATAGCATATGGGCTATTCTGGACAGTCTATATGCTTAAAATATACCATCTTAACATATACCAATCCCCCTCCCCCCAGTCAGATAGACAAATGAGAACTGATAATCAACATCATGTGCACTCGGGGGGGAAAATAAAATTGAAATAGGGTAAATTTATGTTAAACTAATAACATTTTTAAGACACTGTCATGAATTGATTTATAAAACAAGAATATTTTCACTATATTCCAAACATATTACTGTTATTATTTCTAGACAGAGAAAGGGGTGAGAGAGAGAGAGAGGGAGAGAGAGATGAAAACAGAAGAAGGAGGAAGAGGAGGAAAGGGAGCAAGGGAGAAAGGGAAAGACTCATTTTCCCTTTACTATTGTCATAGGAAGCAATCCATGTTTCCTATTCACCTTTCATCTTGAGAAATAAAAGGGATTATTTGGTTATAAAGTAATTACCTATTAAATTCCTTTGAAGTATATACTTATTAAGGGAACTTGCATTAGAATTTATCAGTTTTTATTTCTGTTAATTTTTGGAGAATCTGATGTTGAAATCTGCATGTTTTTCTTACGTAGTATGTGGGAGGTAGAAACGCTGCTCATCAAAGACTCGAGGAGGGAGACTGTCCTGGATTCTCCCTGGGGGCCCAACCTAACTTACTGTTGCTGGAGACAGTAGGCCTTTGCAAAGCCATGAGAAGGGAACTTCGGGGACCTACATACACACTCACGAATCTTGCACCCACCGCTTATTGTTGTTTCCTAAGATTCTTATTTAGGTTTCACAACATGAAATGTATTAACCAGGGAGGGCTGGGGAAAGACAGGATGGTCACATTTAGCGAGGCCTAACCTGCAAACGCTATTCATTGCAGACAACAAATTAACACTTTCTTGGTCTATAATACTGAGCATTCGTTCAGATGAGAAATGTGAGTTTGAATAAATCATATCATAATTTCACAAACTAATGAATTGCTTAGGAAAGTTCCCATTCTTTCAAATCAAACCAGAAACTAGCATTTTAAATGATCAGCCAGAACATAAATGAACACATTGGAGCATGGAAATAATAAATGCAAACTCATTCCTTTTTATTTTCATTTTCTGCAGTAGTTTATAGCATCTACTATTGATTTTTTAATTCAGTCTTCATATTTATGTGAACTATCACTTAATGTTGACTGCTATATAAAGAAATAATAGTTGTCAGCATTTCTAGGATCCTACAATGATCTAGCCATTTAATACAATAGAATTGGAAATTGTGTTTTTGTATCATGAACACATATAATGAGATCTATAACAAATCAAGCATATTTTGATGAAGCATAATGATGCAATCAAACAATGTGGATCGACACAATTCCTTTCTCCTGCCTTTTCCACAAATGTTGCTAAGAGGCCCGGCAAGGTATTCTTATGATCTGTGTTTCTAGTGGTGGGAAGAAGTCCCATTTCAATAATTGCCTCCTCTTTCCTCCCCCTGATGCCCTAAATTTTACCATACAAATTGATTTTTCCTTGTTTATTTGTTTAGTTATTTCGTTATTTATTGTTCTGTCATTTTTGTGTTTATTTTATAGGTCCATTGCATTGATATAAATGTCATCTGTACTGCTTCCACTGGAGATTTAGTGAGGATTTCTCTGTGGTCAATGTTCCATGGTCTCTCTCTCTCTCTCTCTCTCTCTCTCTCTCTCTTCCTCTCTCTCTCTCTCTCTCTCTCTCCCCCCACCACCACCTTTTTTCAGGTACTGAGACATAATTTACATATAGCATTATATAAGGTTAAAGTGCACCACATAATGATTTGGTACATGTATATATTCCCGAATCCAGATTTTTGCTAATAGCAGTAAAGGCGGCAATACTGAGATGACCGCTTCTCAGCAGACCTGCTTAAATTAGCCAAAGCATGTCCCTCGCCTCCAAAAGCTGCTTAGTAAGGACCCAGGTGGCCTGTCCCACATAACCCAGGCCTGCTAACGCCCATGCTTCATTCCGTGCGTCCTCAAAAGCTACGTGCACGGGTGACTGTATAAAACCAAACATTTTCTTGACGGGGAGGGAACTGCAGTAAACGGTCTATTAAATCTCCTTGTGTTTTATCATTAGGAAATATCCTTCTTTATCTCCAGTAATACTCCTGGTAGGAAACCTGCTTCATCTGATATTAATAGGCACACTAATGCTAAGTGAACTTTCTTACAGGACAGTCCTGATTTAAACAGACATAACCAGCCATCAGAATTTCAGAATGTTACTCTATTTTCAAGTACCTACTCACGGGAAACAAAAAATAATGAGGCATAAGACAGCAGCTGTCCCCTAAAGCTACAGAAATCTGAAAAGGGCTAACTGCACTGGTTTGTCACACTTTGGAATCTTGCCTTGATTTAGCAGCCTGGCCATTGCCCTCAAGTTCTGGGAGAAAATCTCTAACGCTTTAAAACTTCACGCCTGATAGAAAAGTCTAGATTTGTCTAGGGGCCTTTATTCATGATAAAGTGAAATAGAGTGGGGGCTAGTCATGTCAGGTAGCCTAACAGCGTGCTTTCGTGTAGGGACTTTGAGTCACATGGTGTCATTTTGACCTTCGGAGAGGTTTGAAATCAAGGCCATCTGTTTGGGTGGCCAGCCCCAGTCGCATGAGTGGGCCACGACATGGGCTCTGGAAACCAACATGCAGGGGGCTTTCCCTGGCTGGCCATGCAATGCCGGGAAATAAAGGGGTTTACACCTCAACAAGGATAGGACAAACGGAAACTTGGTGTTCGAAACTCTCCTGAACTCTGCCTACGAACCTTTCCCCTGACTGATTTTAGTCTGTATTTTCAGGTGTAAAAACTGTGACTGTACATGAATGGTTTCTCTGTGAATTCTCCTAGCAAAATATCAAAACCGAGGGGGGTCTTGGAGATTTTCAAACTTGCATTTGGTATCAAAAGTACAGGTAGTCTTGAAGTCTGTGTTCCCTCTAACATTTCAACAGATAAAAAATATTGTGGGTGAAAATTTGAAAGAAATTGAATATTTGCATATTCTGAAGGTATCTCAACCCAGATATTTATTAATTGCAGAGGGAAAAAGAGTAGTAACTTAATGGGAGAAACTCAGCAGTTACCAACTTAACCAAAATATCAAAGATACATCAGTAATAAGAAGACATAGTGACAACCTGTGAAACGATTTCTTCCCTTCTGGCATCGATGTACTACACTGAAGATGGGACAAGGGCAAGGTCACTTTTGTGGTTCCTCCCCAAAATGCATATTACCTCAACATGACCATGTGGAAACAGTGGAAAAACCTAAATTGACACACATTCCACAAATAACCGATCAGAACTTTTAAAAAATGTCAAGGCCATGAAAAAACAAGGAAAGACTGAAGAATTGGCACACATTGGGAAGACTAAGGAAATATGATAACTAATTGCAATGTGGGATCCTGGAATGGAAAAAGGATGTGAATGGGCAGTAAAAAATCTGAATTAAATATGTATCTCAGTTTAGAGTGTTATACCAATGTTAATTTCTTAGTTATGATAATTGTACTATTTTTACAACTTCAGTAAGTTGAAAATCATTTCAAAATAAATTAAATAAAGAAGGGAAAGGAGGGAGGATAGTCAATATAAAAATTTTATACTTAAAATTAAAATTGTTATTGGTCATCTGTTTCCAAGGAATTTTGAGTTTTGAATCAAGAAACCATAATTTTAGTTATATTTACTTTTCTCTAATTTTTTTAGATTTCAGCTGAACACTGGAATGAGCTGGATAGCAGTTCATACATACAAGTGCTTGAATCTCATACCAAAGAAGTAAATCACAATAGCTACAGGTCTAGACTTGCTATCAGTAAAATATTAAAACAGTTCACACATGCTTGATCATAAACTATTTGATTATCTGACTGGCAAAAAAAAAATGCACGCGAAGTGTCAGGAAGTATAGTAAATTGAAGATATATCAGAAATGAAGATAACATACTTTTATGATTATAATGTAATTTTATGGCAAAACAGGATTACATTTTTTCACAACTTTTCCGTGGAACATCTGTTGGGTAAAGGAAGGCCAATGTAAACATTCCACAGATGCATTTTAAAGAAAAAGAACTGTCTTAAAGAGTAACAATAAGTTAGCAGTCTTTATGTATATATTTATATATACATACACACACACACACACATATATATATAAACACACACACATACATATATATATATATGTATATATAGAGAGGGGAACAGAGAGAGAGCACATTTCTGCTGTGATAACAATATGATATTTTGTAAAGGAAACTTCTGAGTCCTTAATTCTATACCCATTGAGATTCCAGTAAAATATGAAATTAGACAGGATCAGTGATACCTACGGTTACTGACTTTATAAGTTAAAAATGATCTCAGAAAACAAATAAAAAAGAAAAATAAACAAAATCAATTTATCTTGGAAAATAGTGATTTATTCATTAACTGGTACAATGGAAAGAAATAGGTTTATTCACTGCTCTTTTCATATGAAAAAAAATGGAACTACTTTAAATCATTGGAAAGAATCTAACTGAACATTCTTAGAGGAGTGGTTCATTGTATTATGTCCATATAATACAATGCTATGCAGCCATTAAAAAGAAAAGAGATATGTGTGCTCTTATGGAATGAACTCTAAGCTATGTCATTAAATGGAAAAGGAAGGCAAAAAAGAAATAGTAACAATAAACTTGATTTGAGACATAAAAAATAGTAAGAGGCATATGTAGAAATTAAAGGTTATTACCATGGAAATATTACCCCCTGAAATATCCAGATTAACTATGCTTTGGTGGTCTAGAAGTGTAGTACCCAGTGTTTAAATGTGAGATTCATAGTCTTTAAAATTATTTTAAAACAGAGCCTTATATTTTCTAAAACGCTACACTCTTCTTTTCTTCTCTTTTCAAAAACTGGTAACTTAATCTTGGTGAATAAAACCTGAAGTGCTGTTTCTAAAATTAAATCAATATGTTTAAAACATTTTTAGGAAGTAAAAACTTCTATACATGGTGCTTGAAATTGAAAATTATTTGCAGGCTGAGTTCATACATTGTTTTTCATAGAAGTTTCAGTCTTTTCTCACTTAAAATCCAGCACCCTAAAGTTGTAATGGGAAGTTTTGTCTACACCCCTTTGAAAGCCTCTTTTTTTCCTTAGTAATCACTTCACAATATTTTCTTTTTTTCCTTTTACGATTTTATTTATTTATTTTTAGAGGGCTGGGAAGGGAGAGGGAAAGAAAGGGTAACATTGAAGTGCAAGGGATGTATTGATTGGTTGCTTCTTACACGCCCCCAACTGGGGACCTGGCCTGCAACCCAGGTACAAGCCTTGATGGTCAATCAAACCTGAGACCTTTCATTTCACGGTCTGGCGCTCAGTCCACTGACCCATACCAGCCAGGGCTCACATCATTTTCATTCATCCAGTGAAGTGCTCTCAATGTATCCAAACTTAGTCTTCTACATATATGATTACATTTGAGGCGGATGCTGTTTTCCATCATTATAAATACCAAATGCAAAAGCAACAGGTATGACTAAATTCAGCTATGGCTATATGTATAGCTACAGCTCCACAGAGTTTCATAGACAGCGTGTAACCAATTAAAAACATTTGAGTCATATACTTATGAAGAAATGGTAGCTATTATTTAGTAAGCATTAGAAGTAATGATTTTATTCTACTTCTTTTAGGACTATCTGGTTAATTGGTTGAGTATAATTTAAATCTTTGTGTTATATGTTATTATTATGATAATTTTTTCCAAATATAGGTGGACTTTCTAACTTAAACGTAAAGAACTCTTTATTTTTTAAGCGAACTAATAAATGTACTACAAAAATGACATTTTGATTGGGGGAAATGTATGTATCTTTATTAATGAGACACCATTATGTATCTCTCAGCTGATAATATCATAGCCAAAGAAATTTACACAGAGGAGAAAATGAATACATACATTTGTTGGAATACCTAATCCCAACATTCACATCTCCAAAATAATTTGGTACCAAAGGCCTTTGACTCAAATAACAAAATTCCAGCCAGGTTTCAGGTATGTTTTTAAGCATTCTTGCAAGTGATACGCATTTGCAAATGTATCATAGTCATCTCAGAAAACAGTGATCTTCACAGCTTCCTTTAGAAAGGGAATTTGCTAGACATTGTGCTCAGAATGTTCTAATATTTTCATCTATGAGGAGAAGAAAGTCAAAAGTGCCAAAGCTGAATAGATTTGGAGAACAATTCTATTCTTTAATTTTATTAAAGTCTTGATACCTCCAAAGGGCTTCTTGAAGTTTCTCTTGGTAATTTGACTAGGTGATCAAATAGATATTGTCAAAATTCTCCTCCAATTGCCTAAGATGAAGACTGAGGAATAGTACTCTCCAGAATGTTGATAATCATAACCACAACCTTGAAGAGCCCAGATTACATTGTGGCTTTTATGACCCATCCATGGGGTGCTAAATATTTTATACCCAACAGAAGATTAATCAGTGGCCCTAGGAGCTCTTTGTATGCAACTCCATGGCATAGTTCAAATCTCACATGCACTGAGGAGATGTGACAAGATGAGTAATTGTGTTTATACAACGACTGAATATGCCTAGTAACCTACCATATTTTTCTTTTCAGTTTCTGTGATGAAGAAAATATTTAGATCCGAGACTGCAATAACTAAACAGGTCAGTTTTTTCCAACCCTTCCTTCATATTGGCACAACTAGCAATGAGCTCCATAATGTGGAAGGCAGATATAAATATGGAAGGTTTGGAATGTTACTCAAATCTTCCAGCTAATCAGGAGCCAAGACAAAAAAATTAACTCAAATGGAGCGACAGCTTATTGTTATAAAGAATGAGAATCCAAACATAAACTGTGTTAGGCAATTTATTTAGGCTTTCTCATGTAATAATCAAGACTATTCTACTGAAAAGGTGGTGGAATTTTCTCCCCTTCATAATGAGACGGAATGAGCCTGTCCACGAGTACATCTATGACTGAATTTAACCCCAAGCTTTATAACAACAGTAGACTGATGTTTAGTGCAACCAAGTGAGTATTGTGGAGAGACAAATGAAAGGGCCATATCTGGGAATCCTGGGTTTGGGTACTGTGCAAACATACTTTAATGAAAGCTACGTGACTTGAGAAATAAGAATAAAGTATATGCGTGCAGTAGAAAACATTTACATTAACATGTGTGTGTGCATGAACTTCTAAGATTTTGACGTAACCATGAAATAGGATTGTGTGGGATCTGAGATGTCAGTTCACACTGAAGGGGAGACGCTGACTTGTGTTGTCACCTTTATAGCTCAAGGCAGAACTGCCTCTAGAGGAGACCTCACTGGGCGGGGCCTGTGTGTTGCTAGGCAGTTAACAGCAACTAAAAATTATATTATTCAAGTGCCACCAAAGGACTGTGACTCATAGAATAGATTTTTTATGCTCTCCATTCCCAATTATATAAATCAAGAAAAATACCATATTCGAATTTATGTAATACGGAAAATATACATGTTTTCTTAAAACTTGTTTTAAGAAAAAGAAAAAATGAACAAGAACAAACTTTGATTACCATTTCAATGCCCTAGTCATTTACTGTAGGTGATATGCTAAGCTTTAAAATTTTCTATAACATAATGCTTTTTAATTTGTTTTGGTATGATTTTGTTTTACACTTTTTGCTTAATTAAAACTTAAGAAACTGGTCCTTGTTAGGAGATTTTGTAAATATTTTCCCTGTGGGACACCTATAAATACATGTCTTTGTATAGTAAGTAAAGGTAAATATTATCATATCTTCCCCATTATAAACAATACCTAATTTTTATTATTTATAATCAACTGTCTATGCAAGCATCCTCTAAAGTTTTGTCTTCTGTTCTGTTTCTATTTTTAAATTTTAGTTTATTTCACTGAACTTTGGTCACTGTTTGTCATCATAGAAATTATATTTTGCTCTATCGCATACATTTCTAAAAGCCACAAAAAAGCCACATGGGTTTTCATTACTAAACTGACTTTTGTACAAGTTACAAAATATTTTTGATTGCACTACTATGTTGGATATTTCTTAGATTCTATTTTGAAAGATACATGGTGAAAATTGGATTAAAGTATTCAAAGAACTAATGATCTCAACAAAATCTTCAAAAATTGCTTCTCCTGGAAAAATAAAGTCATATTGTATTCAAAATTTTATGGCTACATTACAGGATAAAATTGGCCTTTTCCTGTAACCTTATGTGATTCCATTTACTGGTTACCTGACTCCAATTATGGGAATTTATTAATCATCAAGCAAATGAAGGCAGTCATTTCATTTTCTTTTCTCTCCTTCCCTCTCAGGTCGCCAGGGCCAGAGACAGGCTGGGTGCAGCCAGCCGCTCTGGCCGGCTGGACTGGCTGTGACGGTGCCCTGGCTCTTGTAGGGCTCAGCAGGGAGCATGTGTTCCTACAAACTTGCTGAAATATTAATACGCAAAATTGTACTGAGGTTTCTGATAGCAGAAGACTGGCTGCGCTGCGGTTTTGGGCTTCGGGTTCTATCGGTGATTCCGAGAAGTCAGTGGCGCCTAAATGGGTTAAGTCTAATGAGGTTTGGAAAGCTGATAGCATAATTTAAGACAACTTTCAATCTCAGAGCTACAGACCTCGCTGACCCCAGCAAATTACAGTGTTTGTTAATGCTCCGTCATAGACATCTTCTAGTAAACCAAAACCAGATATATTAAGTGAAAAAATCGAGTTGTGGTTCTCTAAGAAATGTTTCTAGCTGCCTTTTGACAGATCTTCTGATGATAATTTTCTGAAGGCATCTGATGCTTCCTGACATTTTAGGGAATGAAAGAAGGAACACTCACACGCACAATCGTTCAACTTCTTGCTGCAGAAACATAATTACCTTAAAACTTCATCATCATAACCTTATACAATAGCTCCTCCTGGAAGTCTAAGATCAATGTAAAGAACCGCAGGCAGAAGGGAAAGACACAACCACAATCCTCCCCTGTTAAAAGGAGGCAGAAAAACAAACCAAATGAACAAAGAAATGACAAAAACAAGCAAGATACATTTAAACTATGCAAAGTAAGAATGTCAAGAAAGGCTCTGATTTTTAAATTAGTAAAAACATTTTTTCATATTCAGTGTTAATTTAAAGGACTCGTGACAAAATTAGTAGTCTTTAGAAGGGAACATTCTCATGTATATTTGATAATATAAATGAAAATTGTGTTATCTCAAGGACAAAAATTACATGAAATAGAAATTATAGTTTGAGATACTCAATATTTATTTAAAGTGTAAGGCATTTATTTGTAAACATAGCTCCATAAGAGATTTCTAAAATATGAGAAACTGGACAAAATCTTAAAAGCTGTGGAAACTCCTATTGAAAGTTAACGTTCCTTGGTCTTTTACAATGGTGGGCTTTCCAGACCTACAGAAAATACAGAAAATATTTTCTCCTGTTTTTCAATTATTTTTTAGTAAAGCCAGCTTAGAAATCTGAACTACTTTTTATCATGCAAATCTCATAATTGAATTTCCATAATTCAATTAATAATTGATTCAAACCGACTAAGACTTAAGTCTTTGGTGAAGATGCTAATGATCAAATATTATAAAGTAAATATTTAATTATTTAAACTAAAATGTTTCTCCATTCAAAAGTTTATAACTCAGTGTGTTTTAACATTTAACTTTTAATATTTTAAGTAATTTTGTTTCTTCTTTAATAACTTTACACATTTTTCACAATTAAACCTATTTATGGAAACTTTAGCTTCCTGTGATGACTACTTTGTTCAAAATAAGCAAAAAAATTAAAAATAAGTCCTAGATAAAGGAGAGGATAATTTTACAAAATGTTTAGTATTTTAGGACCACAAAATTTTAAAAAATGTCCCAATATTTAAAAGTCAAGCATTAACATTTTAATTCTAGTGACAATATTTGATTAAAAGATATTTGCTTTTTTTAATTTGAAGAAGTGTGATTAGTTATAGCTCTCCAAAAGCACAAAATTCACCTTCTACTAAATGTGAAATAATAAATATCTTCATTAAAATATTGTGATATGAAATACACTGAACATAGTTAAGATTATTTTTAAACAAATATGCAGAAGTTTATGTCCTCAGGGATCTACTGTACTCCAAATCAATCACTGTGGATGGCTATGTATGTATTTCAACAATGCAGTCAATTCCCTAAAAGTGTAGATAGTCTTCATTTAGAATTTGCTTATAATTCAAAATCACTGTGACGGTCCTTGATTTAACCTAAAAGCCTTATATTAACCAATGTCACTTTTCTTATTATCATTTCTAAAAACAACAAACAAAAAAATCTAAATCCTTTTTTAGAAAGAATTATAGATTTTTGAGGCATTTCCAAGAAGACGGCAAAGCACTTTAAATAAAGACAGTTTCATAGAAGAGAGATTATCAATTTAAATGGGAATATTTTTGACTGAAGTAGTAATTTAAATTTCAATCCATGGACACTACTTCTTTTAGTGCAAGCAGATCTACAATGCTATTTATGTTTAAGTATTCTGCACTTTAATAAATAAGTCATGATGATTTATATTATTTCAAAATAATCCCAGGAATTAACTTTACAAATAACATAACATATCCTAAAATAAATATGGCTTGTTAGTTTAAACAGAAAATTGGAACAGCTTTTATCTGACCCTTGACTGTACTTAGGAAATGAGTCAAGTTATATTGCCCGTAATAATTCAATATCCACTTATTTTTGCCCTTTCTAGACTTTCATATGGTTGTTTTGCACGAATTTTATATCTTATTACCTAAATAGTTACTTGCTTATCCACTGACTACGAGCAATACTATTTAAACACAGGTAAGAGTTAAACTGAAGGTTTGTAGAAAAAGGGGTGGGTGGGAAGGTGAAAAATGCTTTGGATCTATGATACTGCTTAGGTCATTAACCAACATCTCAATAGAACACTTTTCAGAAAGAAAGGGAGATGGATGTTGTCGACTTTCCTCTCCATTTATTTTTTATGGTTATTTATTCACAGATGATGCGGGCAGACTGTGTGCAGAGAGAAAGCATGGGTAATTTGCAAGCAGATATAACCCTCAGTTGGCTAGGATATTCAAAGTGCTCTAAGGAATAAAGAGGAAAGTAGGTCATTTGAATCATAAACATTTTAAACATTCGCTTCTTAAATGAAGCTAATATGTACTTTTTCTAACAGCCAAGGAAAAACTGTCTCTGAATAGGATAACAAAGAAAGTTAAACAAAAAGGAATTATTAAGCCATCCCAGTTTCCACACCTCTATGAATGTCAGTAGGAGGTCTACTTCTGACAGGGTAGGAGCCAGCAGGAGAGTTTACTAATGAAAGGCAAGATGCATGTGTTGACATAGCATTAAATGACTGGTTTGTCACTCCCCCAGGATGTGTGTTGGGGATTCTATGCTGTGGTAGTGCAAACTGACTGCTTTTATCCCCTTGTTTTCTTAATTTTAACTTCTCACACAAATTAACAGCTTTCTGTTTGCCACTTGCATGTTTATTTCATGTCCTGTTTGGTTAAAATTAAAATTGGCCCACTGAAGTTATAGGGCTTCAAAATTTAGTGCAACTTCAAACACCCGTGGATGACAATGAACTTGCAATGCAATTCAGTTCTTTAAACCAAATTAAATAAGTCATCTACGTTCAGTATGGCAAAAGCCATTGCACATATGACATAAATTGAGGCTGCTCAACAAAAAGAAATGGTTTCATGTCGAAAAAAACTATGTGATATGATTGGTTGGCTATGGATTTTAAGTCCTGCCACAGAGCAATGTCTCAGCGCAAACCCCGCAGAGATGTGGCTTTCGTGCCTGAATGCGAGCAGCACAGGACATCGAAAGACCGAGGCTCACGATTTCCTTTGAAAAAGAGGCTGTTGTATGGAAAACAATTTTAGTCTTGTTATCGCTGTGGGATGTATCCATGGTTGAAGAGGTCACATTATCATGCTAACTCTTTAAAGTTAGGATTTCAGGGTGAAAGAATAATCAAAAGTAAAGCACACTCCTGAGTGTCACACAGTTTATTTAACCCTGGTAGCAACTTTTCAGATGGATAAGCGGGGGCCTTTTTCCAGGCAAAATAAATGGCAAGGTATCTATTAATCTTCAAAATGCTTTTTTTATTTTTATCAGCATCACAGAAATCACCACACTGTTACACTGACTAATATTTCTAATTAAAGTTTAACACAAAGATCATTTATATGAAGAGACTGACCGAATGGGCTGTAATCAACGTTTATGTATTTATTGCAGACTGAGATTGACATGAGTTCATTAATCTTGATTTGACTGTCATTGGCAAGTGTCATTCTCCCCCATCCCCAGAAAATCAGTACGGTTTCTTTAATCTAATAGAGATTGTACGTGCCTACATTAGTTTAGAAATGTAATACTCAGATATTCCAAGATTTCCATTTATTCTAGATATAATTTTGTTAAAATGAGAAACTTTGGTCAGGATAAAATAATTGCAGTTGGATATTAGTCTTTCTTAACCATAGCAAGGCTGATAATTATTTGCAGTGATTTCATTAAACAGCTAAAAACTTCAGTGAAAATATTAATAGAAATGATCCCTCCATAAAACATAGAAAGCATATTTCAATTTAAGAAAACGTAACAGTTTTTAAAAAAGAGAGTAAGTAGTATTTAATTTAAATATTATTAAACTAGCCTGATCTACTATAGTGCCTAATTCTTTTAGCTTTATTAATTTTAAACAATATAAATATTTAGCACTTGCTGAGCAAGACAATGTATAAAGTACTATGGGAAATTCAGACATGAATCACACGTGTTTATTTTGAAAATCCAGTGTGTACCCAAGCATAAGTCTCTATCATGTACAATATTTACTTAGAGGTTAAGAGCGTGATCTTTATTACAGAACTTGACAAAAAGACTTCAAATTTCAGACCAGTCAGTGTCGACATTTCAGATTTAAGAATTGACAATAAGTTATAACACCTCGAAGTCCTATTCTATAGCTTCATCTAGATGGAAAAAGATTATCTCACTTTTCTTACTTTTCCATCAAGAATCTCTTCATTCTTTATATGGTAATATAATTTATCAGCGGTGGAGTTTGCTTTAATTTCTTTAGATAGATTTGTCATTTTTGCTCTTCTGTTACAAGGGAGGAGCCCCCCCAAAATGGAATTATCTCCTGAAGGGCAAGCGCTTTGTAGTACAGGCTTCCCCGGTCAGGTGAGTGTCCTAGGAACCCATCTGTATCAGTGGACCAGCTGGCATTGTTGTGAGAGGCTTCCTCCCGCTTCAGTGAATTTTTTAAAATGTTTTTTGAAAAGTCTGTCTGTTTCATGATGGGTGACATACAAGCGCACCTGTGCTGAGTGCTCAGCAGTTTTTGACCAAAACCAGCGTGATTCCATGCCCCACCCTCCTCTTTCACCTGGCCTCTCTCTGAGTGATGCTTTTTTATTTCCCAGATAAAAAAAAATGTTCTCAAAGGGAAACGTTTTGCTGATGTGCAAGAGGTGAAACAAAAAATGGTAGAAGCACTAAAAGGCATCAAAACTGACAGGTTTTAAAAACTGTTTTGAGCAGTGGAAAAAAATGTTATCAATAGGTGTATTTCATTAAACTACAGAGTACTTTGAAGGTGACTAAATTTTTTTAAAGATTTTATTTATTTATTTTTAGACAGAGGGGGTGGGAGAAAGAAAGAAACATCAATGTGTGGTTGACTCTTGTGTGCCCCCTACTGGGGACCTGGCCCACAACCTAGGCATGTGCTCTAGACTGGGAATCGAACCCAGGGCCCTTCGGTTTGTAGGCTGGCGCTCAATCCACTGACCTACACCAGCCTGGTCATGAAGTTTAAACATGTAAGAATAGTAAACATTTTTTTAATAAATAAATTCCATGGGGGGCGGGGGGGTTCCCTTTTCATTTTTAAGTTTCTATGTCTCGCCATTTAATAATTAAAATTTTAAAAGTATAAAATTACACATTTTTTTTGGTCTCAGACTAACGGTGTGATAGAGCAATTAACTTTTTTAAAATCTTCAGCTACAGAGTGAGTTGAGTTTACTTTTGACATCAATGTAAGGTCTTTCTTCTCCTCTTTCTCTTTGCTGCCTTTTTCTTCCCTATGTCTTATACTGATGTTTTCTTCCTCCTTTTTCATAATCACCAGTTCTACTCTTTTCCTATTCTCCATAGACTTAAAAAGGTTTTTTTTAATTGATTTTAAAGATAGAGAGGATGGGAGACAGACAGAGAGAGAGAGAGAGAGAAACATCAATTTGTTGTTCCACTTATTTATATATTCAGTGTACCCTGACTGGGGATTGAACTCAAAATCTTGGCAGACTGACACAATACTCTAAACAGCTGAGCTACCTGGTCAAGGTTTTTCAATAGAATCTGATTATATACTGTATATGAAAATTTAGCATATTTATTAAAAAATTATAATTTGCATTTTAGTTACTTATTTCAAACACCACATTTACTTATTTGTTCATTAATAACTGATTCATTTTAAAAAACCTAAAAATGGAACTGCCTTTTGACTCATCAGTTCCACTGTTGGGATTATACCCTAAGAATCCTGAAACACCAATTCAAAAGAACTTATGCACCCCAGTGTTGACAGCAGCGCAATTTACAGTAGTGAAGAATTGGAAGCAACCGAAGTGCCCGACAGTAAATAAGTGGATAAAAAAACTATGGTATATTTACACAATGGAATACTATGCAACAGAAAGAAAGAAAGAGCTACTACCATTCATGACAGCATGGATGGAACTGGAGAACATCGTGCTAAGTGAAATAAGCCAGGTAGTGAAAGACAGATACTATATGATCTCACCTATCTAATCAACAAAATAAACAAGCAAGCAAAATATAACCAGCAACACTGAAATAAAAAACAAACTGACAATAACCAGAGGGGAGGAGAGTGGGGTATAATAGGGGAAAAGGAGGAGAAAGGTCGTCAAGAAACATGCAGAAAGGACCCATCGACAAAGTCAAATGGGGGAAGGATTGAGGGTGATAGGAAGCGATGGGTTGGGCTAGGGAAAGTGGTGGTGGGAAAATGTTGACCAAAAAAAAAAGACAGGGGGAGGTTAAGAATAGTTTAGAAAATTGACAAGCCAAAGAATTGATATGAACTAAAGAATTGGTATGAACATGAACTAAGCGGTGTGGGGATGATGGGATGGGTTGCAGGGTAGAGGGGATAAAGGGTAGAAACAAATACGATAATAGCATAAATGATAAAATATACCGAAAAAAAATGCTGTTGGTGATCTATTTACTATGGCCATGTTAAAATGTCATAATAGAAAGGCCAATCAAAATTTTATTTTATATAACAATGACTTGAACTGAATTTAAAAAAAATGTTTAAAACATTTTATTATGTAATAAATGTTTACTTTGTGGAATCCACCTTTTGTTTTTCATTATAGTTTGAGTGTAGGAAACTAAAGCCTCCAAAAATATTGTATATTATAAAGGAGATTTTAAAGTGCTCTGGTCTATCCCACATAAACAGAGGTAAAAGCATGAACCTCTTCCTCAGAAACTCTTCTTATATATTCAGAAATTCTAATAACATTATATTTTAAAACAAATATAAAATTTATCATTTTCTAAAATACAATTTCCCTAAAAGATGTCTTCTATAGTCAAATATCTTGTGACATGCTATACATCATACATCCTTCTTGCATTTGTGTTATTAAAATTAGAATGTTGAAGAATCTCAGAAGTTCTCCATCTGACTTTGTTAAAAACACTTTTGCCCTGACGATGAGTGACTTACCTTGGTTGGGTGAACCTTGTATTTGCTGCCCTTTTCCCTCAGTTGTCTAGAATTGTCTCTTCTGTATTTAGTGCAGATGAAACATCTGACATAAACCGAATCATTTTTCTTATTAGACTGGACTTTTGAAAGGCTTAGGGTATTGGAATGAAATCATTTTAATGCCAGGCCTCACACTGCTCCTGGACACTGGTAAAGCCCCCTGATGGTTTTAGCTGGCGTCCGCTCCTACAGGGTCGGGGCTGGATGCAGCCAGTCATTACTTGTTTTGAATATTAACCTATTCAGATAATTGGTTTTTATTACTAGATTTACTAGGAACTACTTGAAAACTTTCATTTTACACATCCAATTTTTCTGGGGTCTCACTATATACCATTCTTAACAGTATTTGTTACTTCTTCTCTATGCATATGTTTTTCTACTCTTCAAAGTATGATCATTCAATTCTTAAATATCATGTCATCTGAATCTACCCACTATGTCCCTTATGTTCTTCTTCACTATGATATTTCATGATTTGTTCATTCATTCCTTTCTGTTTCATGCTTTAAAGTTGTTATTCTATTGTTCTTCCAGGGCACTAATTTGGGAATGCTCAGTGTCCATGCCTTCCTTAAATCTATCTATTAAATGAAGTAGAAAATAAAGTTATGTGTTTTTGTTTGTTTTTTCCTGTAAACTATAATCCCCTGTTTAAAGTTACAATTCACTTTATTTCCTTCCTGCCTTTATTACTTTCCATCATGTTGCCTGTCTTTCTGTTATAAAATTCCCGTCCCTCTGATCATCTGTTCTATCGATTCTGACTGTTATGCTATTCCAGTTTTCAGGTGCCTGGTTGTTGGAGCGCCGTAAGCGTCAGCAGGCTGATAAACCTTTGAACGTGAAGTCGTAATTCCATCACAAGCTGGTGGATTTAGGAAACCAGCTAACAACCCCTTGCTGATACATTGGGAGGCAGGGCCCCCCCACCACCTTCAGCACTACAATTCCTTATCTCAGTCCAACTTTTAATTCATTTTTTTTTTCACTTCAAGGGAGGAAAGAAAATCAGAAACACATGGAGGATGGACCACTTCTCTCCCTAAATCAAGAATCCTCATGTTGAACTTAGCAAAATCCAATGCTTTATGTGTCTAGAACTTTATGATGCTGATCTAGTAAGAACATGACCAGATCAAAGAAAAAGAGCTCATATAAGATTTCTTTGCTAGAATTTCCACAAAGCAAAGGGCTTCACCTGTGCACTGACACTCAGACTTTTCAGTGTGTGTTTGACTTGGGGAAGACAGACAGATTGAAAGTGTAGTAAAGGGTATGTACTCCATCCTCTAAGTCATAGCCAAGAAAGAACAACCTTAAATCCCTCAAAACAAAAACAAAAAAACCACGGAGATTATATAAACCTTAAAAAACCATGTCTGATTCAAGTTTCCACCTCTTATCTCAACCAAGTTATCTACTTATTTGTTTAACGACCAATGAATGCCTATTATATGTTAAGTCCAACATTAGGGATGCAGGTGGATGATGAGTAGAAATGTATGCTGACCTTGCCTTCATGGATTCTAAAGTCTAGCAGAGGGAACAAATACCAATTTTAAGAGAGGAAGGAAAAATAGAATGTAACTGCAATGTATCATAAAAATAATATACTGAGCCCTGGGGACATGTCATGGGCAGATGTCCCATGGGCGGGGGGAATGAAAGAAAATTTCATACAGTAAGAGGTGTTTAATAAAGAGGATGATTATGAATTTCCTGGGAAGAGTGGAGGGACCAGCGCTGCTGGCTTGTAGCTCCAGTCTTCAGTGAGGGAACACTCAATGCATATAACTTTGGCAGGATTAATAGATGCGAGACCAGGAGGACCTTTCCAATTACAACGGTGTTATCATTTCTATCCCTAGAGCAATGGAAGTGACTGTAAAGTTTTAATCAGGAAGTGGCATGATCGGATTATTTAGAATAAGAAAATTCTACCAAATAGAAAATGTATTTGAGTGAGGGAGGTGTAGATTTATAAAGGCCAATTGAGAATTTACTGCAGTGCTTAAAACAAACAAACAGAAAAAAAAAAACAATAGTAGTGGCTAGACACAATTGCTTCTAGAGACATGGAAATGTGGATGATTTTGTGAAATAATTAGGAAGTAAATTGACAGAAATGTTTGAAAGAGGGTTTGAAGAAGAGAGAGGCATAATTTCTAAGTTTTTTTTCCAGTAGATGCATGTTTTTTCACAATCATGAAAAAGATAGAAATATTATAAACCTGTGTTTGGGAGAGATATTCTTATTTTCAGTTATGAACATACTAAGTTTGAAATATCCAAAAGGAAATGTGAAATAAGAGTAAAATAGAGTGGGCTGGGAATACACACTGGATGCTCATCTCTATAAGCGGAATTAAAGTCATTATAAAAGCAGAGAACCAAGTTTGAATGATGGAATTAGATATTTTAATTACACTAAAGAGGGAAACAAGCTTTCAAAGAGAGCTCATGAAGAAAAAGAAACACTAGGGGTGTTTAATATCAAGGAAACCAAAGGAAGACTGTTTAAAGAAAGTGTGGGAAGTTTCTAGGGTCAAACTCCAGAAGGGAAAACCCCAATGGATTTAGTTCCATGGACGTGAGTTGTGATTTATTGAAGTAATGGGACAAGAGCTTGTTTTGCAAAAGGTTGGTTTTGAAAGAGAATTGAGAACACAGAAATTAAAATTTCAGGAAACTCCATGTGATATTTCTAAAAGTCAACAGAGAAAGACAAATGTCACACAGTCTCTCATATTTGAAATTTTAAAAAATTAACAAAACAGAACTCATAGAGACAGAGAATGCACTGATGGTCAACAGAGGCAGAGTAGGGGCTGAGTGAAGCGGTCAGAGGTGGTTTAAAGGTGCTAACTTCCAATTATAAAAGAAACAAATCATAGGGAAATAAGGTACAACATGGTGACTACAGTTAATAATCTGCATTGCATATTTGAAAATTTCTAAGAGATCTGAAAGGTCCTTATCACAAGAAAAAGATTGTAACTATATATGGTGATGGACCCTAACTAGACCTATTGTGGTAATTATTTGGGAATATATACAAATAGAGAATTGTTACCTTGTATACTAAAACTGATATATGTTATATATTAATTATATCTCAGTAACAAACCATTTGACTTCCTCAGTTGGGGTCTGAAAACTCCCAAACCAGTAAGTCAGGGCAATTGTATGTTTCTCCTCATTTGTTTCCCATTTTTCAAAGACTATTGTCCTTTCTTTCTCGATTTTAGTGTTTTGAAAACTGCTGTTTCATATTTTTGGTCCATTTTGGGGGAGTTGTAGTTGTTGGACTTTTATAAGTGAGATTAAACGTGGTTTCTGATACTCCTTCTTAACTAAAGATGGAATTACAATGCCCATATTTTCCTGATGGGCTGAATGTGGTGTGTGAAAAAATGTCAAAAGCCAAGAAAAGACTGTAAGGTTTTGGCGTAAAATACTGCAAATATGAAGTTGCTATTAATAGAGACAGAAAAGCTTCCATAATCATGCTTCCTAAAGAGGTTCCCAAATCTGGCTGCAAATTAGAATCATCTAATAAACTTTCCACACAAATGCCTGGATTCCTCACCCTCCTCCAAAAAAAAAAACTTCAGTTTTTTGTGTGGCACCAGGACATTGGTATTAGAAAAAGATTTCCACACTATGGTAATGTTCAACCATGACTGAATACCACTCCTTATACTGTTGCTTTCTTTCCCTTTAATATACTTATAAATCACTTAGAGGTCTTATAAAATTCAAATTCTACCCAGTTTTTCCCAGTGATAAACTTTGTATTTCTAATGATGTCCCAGACGATCCCCAGGTTGCTGGTCCACATTTTGCACAGCAAGGCATTGAAATTCAAATTCATGATAGCGCTACATCACAGTAAAGATTAATCGGCTATAGCTTGTAAAGCATTGTGTTAGTTGCTCTGAATTAAAAGATGTACAAGGTAGAAGATTTAATGATTAATTAAATTTGGCAAACAGTGAGTTAAACAAGGTGAGAGGAAGGATTTTTTGTAGCTAGTGCGTTCTTAAAGTTACTTCTTCCTGGAGCCCATTTTCACAGAGTGTATTATAGGATTAGAGATTTGCAAAACCCACTAACCAACGGTAATGCAGAGGTTAAGCTCTCTGCAAACAATTTTCGCTACTTTCTGAAGAGCTTAAAATATTACTGAAACATCTATTTAACTGATTTGTTTTCCATTTCCTAATCTCATTCACGACTTAATTATTCTAATATATTTACAAATCCAGGTAGGTTTTACAAAGAACAAGTTCATCATGTTCGGATTCTAAAATGATTATGTTGCATGTACACATGTGATTCTCTTGTTATACTTCTAAAATACTAGACAACTGAGTATTCTTTTACTGTGTTCTTTTCTGTAGAGTTAGGGTGTGGGTTACGTTCCAATTGGTAAGAAAACCCAGTGCCACTCACTACATTCCCAAAGGCTGTAAGAACCCAGGTGACCCTGCTCTTCTCACCCCAAGAGAGGATTTGCTTGCATTCCAGAATGAAACAGACAACTTGATCTCCAGAGGGGAATGAGGGGAAATATGCCAACACATACATTAAGCTTCCAATTTTGTAATTTTGAGCTCCTCTCCGCATGAGTCCCCTTCTAACCCTCTCCTTCACAGGCGGCGCCCATCTGGTTCTCAGCACGTTGCCCCATGGAGGAAAAGGAAGCATGAAAAACAGTACTCAAATATTTTGTAATTAAATAATCAGTCTGTCTCTGGTCCAGAAGCCTCGTATTGACTGTCAGGATAAAATAAATACAATATAAATATCTATTTACTCCTTTGTTATATAAGCAATAAAGTGTTAGTAGGTGTTAACGGTGAGATTTATAGAGCCAGTATTCAATGCTGTTGAATTTCACATGGTTTTGTGGAAAAATAAATAAATAAATAGCCTTCTCGTCCATTCTGACCTTGGGCGCTAGGGGCAGTACCTTGCCAGCAGTGACAGTTCAGAAAGTGGTAGACATTTTCATTGCTCACATTCTTTCCCTATTGTTGTCAGTGGAAAGCTGGCTCTTTCCTGGGATCGCAAGGGAACAGGCTTTTCCACGTGATCATGAGGCAAGCACTCCAAGGACCCACGCACAGGAGATTGTGGTGTGGCAACATGGATTCTTCGTGGACAGGACTAACCCTGGGTTCCCAATGTCTCATCTCCCTTCGTCCCACTGTGGAAGAAGTCCAACCTTGTCCTCAGTACCGCCAAAGCCAAAGCCAGTGTCCAAGTTTCTGCCTCATATTAAAGCTTAAACTTCCGCAGCCCATGCCATCTGCTACAGTTCCTACGGCTGCTACACCTGCATGGTTGCGTGCGCCCAGGCAAGAGAGAAGGCACGAATGCATGGGCTGAGGGCATTGCCAGGTGAGGGCGCATGCATGCAAAGGAGAGAGTGCGCGTGCACTCTCCTTTGTTCCCTTGGATTTGTACCAGTTTGGGTTTGGAAGGGACCAGGTGTTTTTTCAAGATAACCAATCAACTTTCCAAGCTTTCACAGGCTTTCGATAGCTCCACACCCCTTAGTTAGACTGACAGGCCTCTGTGGTTAAGCTCCTCCCCCTGTTTCTCTACAGTTTGGTACTGGAGCGGGGCAGGGAGGAATGTTACTCCCATCGGTGGAAGAATGCTATAGTCCCCTGCGTGCGAAGCTGTAGATTCCCTGGCTAAGTGAGCAGGCTCATGCTCCCTGTTTTATTAAGCTCAGTATCTAATTCCCTTTGCTCTTTTTTCTGAATAATTAGCTAACCATCCACGGTACATTATTACCCTACAAAACACAAATAACCCACAAACGAGACAGGTATCAACTCTTGCAGAGGGACACCTAACAAATTAAGGGCTCAATCTATTCCTCTAACAGGGGTGTCCAAACTTCTGGTGTCTCTGGACCACACTGGAAGAAGAATTGTCTTGGGTCACACATTACATACAATGCAACATGCAATCACACACACACACAAAAAAACTCGTAATGTTTTAAGTAAATTTACGATTTTGTTTTGGGCCACATTCATAGCCATCCTGAGCGGCATGCGGCCCAAGGGCTGCAGGTTGGACAGCATCTAAAACTCCAGTCAGCTCGGCAAAGACCCCTGGCTATAATCTAAAATGTTTCTTTGTCCCACCCTGGCTGGTGTGGCTCTGTGTGTTGAGCGCCAGACTGTGAACTAAAGGGTCGCCCAGTCAATTCCCAGTCTACAGCACATGCCTGGGTTGCGGGCCACGTCCCCAGTAGGGGATGCTCCAGAGGCAACACACATTGATGTTTCTCTCCCTCCCTTCCCCTCTCTGAAACTAAATAAAATCTTAAAAAAATAAATGTTTCTTTGTCCCAGTGTACTCCTGCATGACACACCAGAAATGTAGAGTAATGAGAGATTTCCTACCTCCCAGTAAAATGTTAACATTTGTTTCAAAGGTTTTCAGATGGAACCGTGAGTTACAGTGCTATTTCTAACTTTGCTAGAAAGTTTTTGTTAGCCTCCAGCGGTCTTTTCCATATGTCCTCTCTGTTCACCAAGTCCTCCAGCTTCTCTCCATAGTATGCCCCAGTAAAATTCTGAATTTCTAGTGTAAAATTCATGAACACCTCCAAGGGGCTCTTCCACCATCATCACTCTGGTTTGACATTTCATATACTTTAAATTGGCTTATTTAAAAATTTTTGAAATATGTAATATGGCCTGCTTCTAGAGTATTTATACATCTTATAAATTACTTGAGGTCCCTTTGCTTTGCAGGTTCTGATTCAGTCAAGTTGCAGTAGAACTTGATGTCTGCGTTTCCAACAAGATCGCAGGTAAGGCCGCCACTGATGGTCTGAAGACTGCACGCGAGTAGCAAGGGTTTCTCCTGTTTGCAGGAGAACAGTTTGTAAATGTCCATACTTATCAGGAGAATCTTCTAACATAAAATGAACTCATTGGTGATGATGTGAAAGCCAAGAAACCTGAGAATTGGACTTCAGAGGGAAATGAGTGTAACAGATCCAGCCTTCTTCCTCTTTTCCTATTAGTTTACTTTATCTCCTCCCATTGTGTCTAAACACTCATTGAAATTATTTTTTTTCACTTCCAAACTGATTCCTAACCTCCTTTTATCTCTCTCCATTCAAATGCTAAGGAATAATTTTTATATTTCTGCTTATTATTTTCACACTTAATTCCAAATTGCCTTGCTTTGCTTCTACATAGTCCCACCTAACTCCTCCATGTTCAGAATAAGCTTAAAAAGAAATGGGTTCTCAATATTGGGCAACCATTCTTTTGAGGAATGTGAAAAAGATTCTAGCATTTAGAGTTATCCTGGACCAAAAGATATATACTATTCTTTTAACAGTAAGTTACCTCAAGGTTAGCTTCAGCAATCCTATAACTATTTTTTAAAAATTCTTTTCTATTGCTATCTCCTTACTACTGTCTTCCTCTCTCTCTCTGTCCCCCCTCTCTGTCTCTCTCTCTACCTCTCTCTCTCACGCACACAAAATTGAGCATTGTATTAGCTGTACTGAAATCATAGATACTCTATTTTTCAAAGAATAAAAATTCTAGACTTATTGATTTACTGATTCTTTTCTTCTCCTTTTATGTTTCTTCCTTTATTTTAACATATTTTATACAGAAACAGGGAAGGGGTTAATGTGGCAAATTTTCTGGAAATAGATTGTCTTAGTTGGAGAGAATAAATAAATTCTAATACTATATTTTTTCTAGGTGAAGTGGAAAAGGGTATATGAATGAAGTTTATGGGATAAATCTATTTTATACTGTTAAGAAGACAATGTTCTTATTTCAGCTTTCTTCTACTTTTCTGTTTTATAAATAAGGAAAAAAAGTGAGTGATGATTGAAAATAAAATCAGCTATGCAGAGTGTTAGATTAGTACTATGAAAGATTTTTTAAAAACTGCCAAGTTTTGAAAAAGGCAACAAGTGCTCAGAGAAAGATAATAAACTAATTTTAAAAAATGAAGGCCTAGAAAAGTGAACAAATTAGGTCTACCCTATGCAACTGATGAGAAAAACTATAATGTATTCCTTAATTTTGAATTCTATAGCTCATAATTTTCTACCTTGGTTTGTATAAAATTATTTTTTTCTTGGACAATATTCAAACTGAAAATATAGTTTTCTACAGTTTATTAGGTGCTATGCAGAACATAGAATTGGGGATTATATGAAATGGTTCATTGAGTTTACAATCCAAGTTAATATTTTTGTGTGAGACTTCAGTGTATCTGGTCTACCCCAGAGGCAAATGAACTGTAGCAGGGACCTAAGTGTCATTTACTTTACCAGTAAAGGTAACAGAAATAGAAGCCCACTGTTCTGGAAGAAGATGTTGCCTCTCGCAGGTGATCACTGGTAACTAATTTCCTCACAGTAGGACTGGATAACGATTGTGGTGACTTTGTCTTTACTTCTTCTTTTTATTAAGGGTGTATAATCACAAAACTACTATTTTTATGCTTGGGGAAATAAAAAATAATATTCAAATATGAAAAGAACACATACACACACTAAGACAGAACCATGCCTCAAACTTGGGGGTTTCCTGATGTATTTTATTTTTAATTTCAGTATTAAAATAATTCACTGGATATATTAAAATTATATGTGTAGGGTAACCCTTCTTGGGATACCCAAACTTAAATATATATATATTTAATATAATATATTTATATTATAAATATATTATATTAAATAATATAATAAATATATTAAATATATATATATATATAGAGAGAGAGAGAGAGAGAAGGGAAAGAAACTATAATGGACTTGGGTTTGGTGTTGACATTGGGAATGTATATATCCAAGAATAATCTTACTTTAATTTGAACCAATATTAAGATCATTCAAAGAGGGTTTATAACTGAAAGGATAATCTTATGGTTGAGAGAATGCATAGTCTGTTTAACTATGGACATGCTGCTTGTCATATTTCTTAGCTGATTTTCTGAAACAGAGAATCCCCAATGCTGGAGTCGTTTATCATTGTGCTCTGCATATCCATGATTGGGGGGCGGGTGACAATAAACCGGGAGGCAACAATGGTTTGACTCATTTAAAAATATGTCCAGATAATTTCTGTGTAGGGATGAAAGGTTAGAACTAACTTGCATAACAAAATAACTACAAAATAGAAACTCTGCTAAGTTATTTGCAGATGATGCTTTATTTAATTGTAAAACTTCTTAGAAGGAAATTTAATCCACATTATTACTTTGAAAAGTGAAGTCTAAATCATCATTAAAATGTCATCTGTATGTTGTTTGAACATGCTGTCGACACTTAATCACAGCTACTCTTTTTAATTTTCCTAGATATATTATAGAAAGTAAGGATGGTTGGAAACATGAGTTTCTTACAGTAGAATTATAAATTGTAATTTGTAAAAATTATAAATTGTAAATTTTGTAAAAATTGTACTCTTTTGCAAAAGTATTTAAAATACATATAATTCCCTAAAATGGTACTTCTCAAATAAGTTATATTATCAAAATTGAGTAAGTAAAGCTCACAAAAGTGTACTTTACAAATTTTGTCACTAATTACCAGAAGGTGATGAATAAATTTGCTGAAGAAAATAATTTCTTATTCTCATTTATATGAATAATATGTTTTTGAAGGAGGATTTAAAAAGTTAAACCACATTATCTGTAATGATTTTATATTTATTTTACTATTTTATAGTATAGTTATATTTTGCAATGTATTTCACACTATTCTAATGATGTTTATGAGTGGAGTGGGGGGTAGATGGGGTTAAAGAGGATCAAACACATGGTGATGGAAGGAGACGAGTTTGGGTGGTGGGCACACAACGCAATACACTGATGACGAGTCATAGAATTGTACACTCAAAGCCTATGTAACCTTACTAACCAAGGTCACCCCAATAAGTTTAATTAAAAACTTCATTGACTCTAGAAATATCATATAAATTGCCTTTTAAAATTTATGTTCCTAAGATTCATTTATTACAAAGTAGAATAAAAGAACTTTGTAAATAACATTAATGTGATTGTTTAATTTATTAGAACACTTTTAAAGTGTTCATTATCAGCCAGAAAAACTCATAACAGTGTAGTGACAGTAGATATATGGATATCAGTGTTCTAGTAAATAATTCTAAATCAACATATTTATGTTATTAACTTGCCAATCTCAGTAGCTAAAATGTATAGAAAATTTTTTTCTGTTTCCCTTATTTTAACTTCTAAATAAAAGGAAAATAGACTTTATAATTTGATAGTATATCCTTTTAACCTAGTGTTTAAACAAAATCATTCAGTGTTGATTTCTAACTATATTTAGTGGATACTTGAATAGAAATAACGAGCTCCTCTAATATGCTTGACTAGAAGTACGTGCTTTTCACCATTTCTACAATTCCAATAAGTATCTATTTTTACTCACCCAGAAGAAACAATGTCACAAATCAATTCTAATTTAAATGTATGTTGACCTTACTTACTGACTCTTGTTTAACAATAAGCAGCAACAACCAACACTAACAATAAAATAATCTATGACTTGGTGCTCCAGTATTTAATGGGATATAGTCCATAATTATTGAAAGTAATTTCTATCTATGTCAGATCCAGTCTATTTTGTGTGTGTGTGGTTTATGTATTTTGCTGGATTATTCAACAATTTATTGTCAGAACCAAAAGTATGTATAAATTGCATACATTGTCTCATTAAGTGCATATATTGAGAGTAAAGATAAAGTTAATTTGATTTTCTTCTCTATTTCAGACAATGCACCATGTCATTGCTGAATTAAGTACTCTTAACCACTGTTACTAACATATGTTGGCTGGCTAAGGAATGTAGACAAAGGAGTCCCATAATGAATGCTAAATAAAGCCAAAGGTATTTGTAAATGGTTACCACCCAGAATTTTTCCCAATTAGCTTGATTATAAGAAGAGCTAATAGGCACTTTATATCAATTCTCTCTATTCTCAAAAGTGATGATATGTATGACTCCGGGAGCATCAGAAATGTTACTTTGCTCAAGTTTTCAGTTTACAGGTGGCACAGTCAGAATAAAAGCTTCTTAAAATAAAATGTGTGCCTGTGCAACGCACTCATAGTTCCTCATTCTCCTGATGCGGGTGCCCAGCCCTCACAGTGACCAGACAGGGACTCCTGCAGCTTAGGTGTCTGGGAAGACGTGTCTTTGGTCTTCCTATTCGTACTTGCAAATATGGTGCTCTAGTTTATATTGCTGAATTTCTTCTAGATTCTTTATCTTACATTGACAATTTGAGTATTATTTCTTTGAAAAGTATGATATTCAGGAAACAAAAGTATATAAATGTTGACAGGTGAACAAAGTTAATTCACTGCATCCAAACTTCATTTGACCACTACATTCAAAAGCAGTATTTGAAAGCTAACAGTGAGACTATGAGATGAAAATAAAAGATTTAATAAACAATCAAATGCTAAATAATTATGCAATTCAATTTAAAAATCATGATCAGTGTACATATGCAATTTATATGCAATACAGATGCATGTGTATATACATTTTTCAGTATGCCATGTGTGTGTGTCATTTATTATTGTTGTTACCAACTGGTAGGTTTTGATTACTAAAAATGACATTGTCTGTCATCTGAAATCAGTTGTGTTCTGTTTTGAATGGCTGATAAAAATATGATTGCTGACATATGCTTACCTTTCCAGTAGATGGTAGTGCAGATGTTCGTAAGAGAACATTCCATGGTATATAGTTTGAAAGGAGAAAGGTATTTTAAAACTTGAAACTAGTATAATAAAAAACAGTGTTCAGTATTACATGAACGATGAGGAGTGGGAGAACTGATATATTCAGTTTAAAAACTTGAAGCTTAAAAACGGTGTGTGTGTGTGTGTGTGTGTGCACTGCTTGTGAGTTAAAGAAACTTAAAAAAAAATCAAAGCACCAACCACCAGGAACGCCAGTCCCTAATGTCTTTATCACTTTCACTGCAAACACTGCTGTGTTCAAAGAGCTCATTTGACTTGATGTCTCAGGCTTACCACAGTCTTAAATTACGCATCGTCAGTGCTCGATCCTCATAAATAAAATGACGTTGATATCTTTTGTTCCTCCAGATTTTTCCAATGTAAATATGTTTTCTTTTGTTTTGTCTGTGCTTATATGTTCCCTGATATTAATCATATTCTTCTTTTAGTACATATTTCAAATGAATGATATAAAAATAAAATATTCAAAAATTGTCACTGGTAGGTTGTAAAAGAAAGAAAAATAATATGTTGTGTTAATTTGTGGGGGGGAAAAAGGTAATACCAAACAAATGTTTGAATGAGATTATATAGAAGAGAGAATTCCTTTTATATTTTGAAAAGTATGGATATGTAAGGCTAATTAACAAGAAAACCGTAGCCTAGTGGTTTACATAGATACCTAGTGCTTCCAAGCATAGCACTAGTCTAACTATATGTATATATTTTTATTATGGTATATCATTTGTTCAGTCATCGATGCTTAATTAGGCTTCAGTAGAAGAAAGTTTAGAAATTACTTTAAAAATCTGCCTTGATTGAAGTCTGTAATGTGACATGAACCCATGTTCCCTAGAGTAATTATGAGCAAGTGCCTTTTTGAAGTGATGTGCACACAAAGCAGCTTCATCGTGTGATGTGTTCTGGGGACAATATAATAGCTTCTCTGAGAGCGGGCCACGCGAGTCACATGACAGCAGCTACCTGTGTTGGCCATTCTGCAAACTCATACCTTGGTGGGTAGGGAGCCTCAGAAAAATCCTTTGCCTTACACTGACCTTGTACAGGTCACCCTGGTACTTCTGGGTTAGGGTGAAAGAATAGTCTGACATAATTCTGCCATGCATTTTCAGCAATAACAGTGATTTTTGGTGATTCTGCTGCTCTTTTGGTTCAAACTATTTCATTTTTCTGAACATATCTCTTTTATGTGATGACATTTACTTCATATTAGGTGTCTGCTACCTAACATTTTTGAAGGTTTCACATTTTTGCTACAAAGACATCCTATTAGCAGTGGTGTTCAAAGTTTTGATGTGCTTATTTATTTTTAAGTCACATCCTTCTATTCATAGAAAATCTTAGAGAACCACATTATATAAATATATAGTCAGATTTCCTCAGGTTGACAGGGAGGGTGGGCAGTGGAATATAAAATTTCTTCCTTTCCACCCATTTCCTTTCACATCCCAGTTGGCAGAGACAATTTGGTGGAATTCATGGAGGCTTACAAGAAATAAAGTAGAGAGAATATAGTGCACTGACATTCATTTTTAATATTATGAATTTAAAAGAAACAACCTTTCTATAAAAACATCAAATCACATGAAAAGTATCCACTAAAAAGCCAAATTTAGAAACTAAACTTTAATGTCTTCATATGAGAACTCATTATTCTGAGGAAAACTTTCATTAAGTCATGTCACTTTGACTGACTGATTATCTATTCCTAGCAAACTTTACATAAACACTCTTTACAACTAACTTCTCCTCAGCGAACGTCAGAGATAACCTCAAGCACAGAAGCTGGTTAAACAAGTTGGACTTTCTGACTTCTTGATATTTCATAGAAAACCTCAATCTGTTTATGCTTCTGTAGCTTCACACATTGCCCTGGTCGACCTGCAATGCCAAGTATCCACTGAGTAAAATCTGGTCTGTTGGTGTGTGTCTCGTTCAAAGTCATCTTCAAGTTCAAGGACTCAAAGATTAACTCAGTTTGGAAACATTTATTACCTTCTGAAATCCTGTAGAATATAGGATATATCTTCCATGACAATTTGAAAACTTTTCTTAAATTATATTAGTTTTTATCTCCTATGCTTGAGTTCAAGATCATGAAATTCTGCAGCTATAAATTATTCACCGTTATATTCTGGATTTTCTGGCAAAGAGTAAATGAGAAAAATATTTGTTAATTTAAAAATGCATTCATTAGTATTAGAAATTTAAAAAACTATATTGGGTATAATAAAAATAGTAGAGGTAATTGCATAGAGAACTGGAAAAAAGCTTTAAAATTTTTTAACAATTAGTTCTGGAAAACAAAATTTAAATAATAAAATGTGTACCTCGATTTCAAATACAATAAACTATCTATGTATAAGATCTTACTAATTCTTCTCTATGTATAAGCTTATAAAATATTACCATATTTTTCAGTTCTTTTTAGGTTTTATTTTTTTCCTTTTTAAAGTTTTTTTTTAATTGATTTTAGAGAAAGAGAGGGAGAGGGAGATGCAGAGAGACAGAAAGAGAGAGAGAAACATCGATTTGCTGTTGCACTTATTTATGCATTCATTGGCTGTATGTACCCTGACTGGGGATCGAACCCACAATTTTAGTATACCGGGAGGACACTATCCAACTGACCAACCTAGCCAGGGCTTATATCCTTTCAAATTAGTGTTTCTGTGTTTCTTCAGATATATTCCCAGAAGTGGAATCGCTGGGTTGTAAGGCAGTTCCATTTTTATTTTTTCTCAGTAGCTTCACACTGCTTTCCACAGTGGCTGCACCAGTCAACATTCCTACCAATTGCACACAAATGTTCCCTTTTCTTCACAGTCTTGCTGACAGTTGTTTTTTGTGTTACTGATGATAACCATTTTTTCAATTACAGTTGTCTTTCAATATTATTTCATATTAATTTCAGGTGTAGAGCATAGTGGTTAAACAATTATATAATTTAAAAAGTGATCCCCCCACTAGTTTAAATATCCACCCTTCACCATACATAGTTATTACCTTATTACTAACTATATTCCCTATGTTCTACTTTATATCCCTGTGACTTTTGTTATTACTAAATTTTACTTTACCCGTGCACCTTTCTAACCCAGCCCACCTACCCCTCTGGCAACCATCAATTTGTTCTCTGCATCAGCGAGTGTATTTCTGATTTGTTTGTGCATTTATTTTATTCTTTAGATTCTATATATAAGCAAAATCATACAGTATTTGTCTTTTCTGACTGACTTATTTCACTTAGCATAATACCTTCTGGGTCCATCCATGTTGTCTCAAATAGTAAGATTTCATTTTTAGTAGCTGAGCAGTATTCCATTTTATATATGTACCACAACTTTTTATATACTCATCTAAAAAAAGTAAAAAATGCAACTGCCTTACGCTTCAGCAATTCCACTTCTAGATATATATCTGAAGGAACCCAAAACACTAATTCAAAAGAATATATGTACCCCCATGTTCATTGTAGCATTATTTATAATAGTCAAGCTATGGAAGCAACCCAAGTGTCCATCGATAGACCATATATTTTTATTTAAAATAACTTTTTATTGAGTAGTTGCAATGCTAGAATTATTCTGAATTATTTCTCAATCATAGCAAAAGCAAACACAAACATACATTTGGTGAGAGTTTATAATATGAAATGGGTAGTAATAGAGAAGATGAAAGGGGTACATAAAAGTCTTATTTCATGCAACTTATGTAATTAAATATTTACTTTCCTCTTTTCCTTATTATAGTCCTCAGAAGAGTTTGCATGTGTTTTCTTGCTCTTTAGGGCATACATTGGTGACATAAATGTGGTATTTATGACACTATAAATTAATTGCTAGTTAAATTCTAATTTAACTATATGACCAAAATACAGTCAGGGATATTAATCATATTCACCTCTTAAATCTGAGAGAAGAAAAAGCTTTACCTTCATTAATAGTTTTCTGTATTTAATTTGGTTTACTCAAAAATATAAGCTGTCTTTCTTGAAGGAGTGAGTGTCTTATTTAAATAACTTCTTTTTTCCCTTGGGTAATGACTTGTAATAGTTTTATCAGTTGATGTCCAGGATTACAGAGTTTTCCCTCAGAGTTTGAGGTAAGTCTGGCTGTTGCTTGTACTTCGGCTATGTCACCCCTAAGTGATTAGCTATGCCTTGGTTACTTATACAACACACTTTGTGAAAATATGACTTTAGAAAGCTATGAGACTAAATGGAAAAGTACTATAACAATGTTTTCGTTTTTAAATCATAAAATCCATTTGAGAAGCAAAATTTAGGATAATATTTGGACATAAACATTGAATAAAAAAGTTTTATAGTTAACATTTCTTATTGTTGATGTTAGTATTACTAAGCAACACCTTTCTTTCAAAGTGCTTTGGATACAGATAGTTTTAAGAATAATATTTCAGAATAATAAAAACAAATGAATAGCTCTGTATCTTTTGAAAAAATAAGAGAACAAAAGAAGTCATGGGCTGGAAATTAATGTGTATGGCAAAAGTTATAAGAAGCTGCCTAGAAATCACATACTTTATGTGTCAAATATTGCTCCTTTGAGCACACCTATTAGACAGTAAGAAAAAAGAGAGGTTACAAGAAAAATTAGGCCTATAACATGGCCAAAATTCAAGGATTTTTGACAAAAGTCTAATTTCCATGTTATCTATGCGAACTTTCTTACCTTCCCTTAGTAATTGTGTTTGGCATCAGGACTATGTGTGTGAGGTCATGGCCAATTTTGTGGGTGCTGGTCAATCATCTCATGTCTTCATCTTCCATAGGCTTGGTTGGGTCGGTGCCAGTCTAGGTTCTGCCTAAGCAAAGCACTTACATCTTAGGTTTTTCTCTGTTTGTTTCCAAAAATTGTCCATTTCTAGTCTGTCGGATATACTTAGGCTGTCAACATTTTGAACAAAATAAGACTCATGGGGCATAGGCGGTAACCCTTTTCCTGACAGTGAATAAAGACTTGTCTCTTTTCTGGTCACTCGTAAGCAAGTCAGAGACCTAAATTAAATCTACAGTTTAAATTATAAATATAGTCTCTCTTTAGTACAGTTTAGAGATGACACTTGGTAATGATGGGCCACTACCGTGAAGATTGTGATTCCTGCTTGCTGAGACCCGGTCAGGGAGCCCAAGTGTGGTATGCCCGCACTTCTGATTTACAGAAACTGGAAAAACAGATCGGTGTTATTTTAAGCTGCTAACTTTATAATTTCCTGCAAAACACAGAATCCTTCCTATACTGAGTGCACTCCACTGTTGTATCACTTGAACAAGAGCCTTCATCTTAGTTTTTATCTTAGAATCTAAAACAAGAAGGAAGGGATTTCTTTTCTTTCCTCCTATGACTATTAATCTGGTCTCCATGATACATATTTGACCAGCTGCCATGAGGCAATGCTGTTTCCCCCCGACCTCTGCTTTTACTCTTTTGATGCCGTCAGGTTCAGTTTCCGAGATGTGAACTATGGCCCTATCCCCTTACCCAGCCGGCCACACATATGAAAATGTATATCAAGATCCATGAGTGGTTCATTTGAAGCCTCTCTCATTAATATTGAGCTTAGAGGTAGTACCACTCATGTCTTCCTTTGAGAGGTAATGAAATGAGATTCACAGCACATTTCTTTTGAAAGGTATCTTCCTAGTCAATACTACTTAGTTACAAATCTCGTACAACATTGACATGTTCGATATAGAATAACATTGGAATTTATGGTGACTTTGTACTGTGTTCACTTAGCTAAGCTGTAAAACTATTTACAAGAATACCTTTTCCTTTGTGATTCCATATGAAGGGTGGTCAACAAGAGACATTTACATGAGATTTTAAAGTGGAAGTGAATCAGCAGTCATTGTACTGTGAAGGAGGTTATACTATGCCAGGTACCACTGCAACTCAAACACATGTGTGGGTATCGGGCAACAAGTATGTCCACAGACAACTCCTTTTTCAGGTACTTGAGTAGGTCTGTAGCAAAGGATCCCAGCTCCTTCTGCAGGTCAACCATGTCATTGATATTGATGCATTTAGAGACAGATGAAGGTTTCAGTATGTCCTTGTAGGTTTCAGATTGTTCTTGTGGACTCTAACTTGTCCTCACTCTCCATCACTCCATATCCGATTTTTCTTCCCAACGGCCAACTCTGCTGACATACAGTGATAGCAGGTTCACCAGCACATGTAGAGCAACAGCCCTTCATGCATTTCCTTACCAGCTCCCACAACTGCATAAAGCCTAATCTTTACCGTAATTCATGCACATATGTAAAATTCACATATGCTGTATATGTATGAAAATCACATATCATTCGTATGTGACTTTCATGGTCACACTAACAGTAATGGACACCCACTTTGAAATTTGCAGAAGACGGCATAGATATGATATTCTTAGTACCTTAATATCATATGTGTATCTTGTGACATATGTCTTTTACACAGAATTCCCATTTGCGTTGTATTTGATTATTAACGACAGGGCATTCAGCGTCTATGTGTACTGTTTGGCACTGTCGTTTCATTCTGTATTTCATGCTATGCTGCCTTAGACGTGGAGATACTCACTGGGCAGGTACAGACCCTCACAGGCTCTGAGCACACGCCCATGCAGGCATGTGACCCACCAGCTGCTACCTTTCCTCTCTTTCCAACCATTAGTTTGAGGCATAGTGCCCCACCTGAGAGCTGTCAAAGCCATCTCCCCTTCCAACAAACCACCACCTCGATTTTCAGTGGAAGGATGACCCCCAAGGAATCGCTACCTTTATGCCAGAACCCGCTCTGTTAACACCTGGATCGACAGTAGGCAACAGGCTCAAAGTTGCTCACCAAACACAGTATGGTGCCACCAACCTAGGGCAGGAATGCCTGTCCCCTCCTCCTTGAGATGCCATGGAGCATACAGGTCCAGTCCCCTCTGCTCCCCATACCTGTACCCAGATCCCCAGAGAGGAGTGGATGTTAATAGCAGAACCCAGGCTTCTCCTCCCCTCCATGAGCTTCCAGGTACAAGTCAGGGGTGCAGGGTAGCAGGGGCAAGGGACAGAGACAGAGAAGGGAAGGTCAGGCAGGTCCTGGGACACCAAGGGGTGGGAAGGAAGCTCTTTAGAACACAGTCTGGGAAGATGACACTCGGCAATAGAAGATGGGTGGGGTCATGTGTGAGCCAAGGGGCCAAGCCCCTGGGACTTGCTCCATTATCCCACAACAAAATTAAAGGTGACATTTTAAGGAGACTCAGGATAGTGAACAGAGACATTTATCCCAAGCACTGAGGTCCTTTCCAGGGTGGGGAACTGTACAACTATAGCAGCTTCACACCCACGAAGCCAGCCCTGGTGCCTGTGTATGTGCGGTGGAGAGCAGATACTTCACTTTTCTAGCTTGCAAGAGAAATGCATCTACATAATGAAATTCATGTCGCATTTGCCTAGAAAACCACGTCCGCTGGTCCAACGTTCTGGATATGTCAAACACTGAGAAATAAAGTTTCCATATTTAGCAGAGTGTAGAATTAAAACTCTAGCAAAAGTATAATGGAATTCAACACAAAGCAGAAGTTTAGAAGCTTTTTCTCTGAACCTAGCTTTGAAGTACGAATGACAGAATTTCAATCGCTGAAGTTCAGGAGAGTCAAAGGTAGATTACGTCACTGAAGGTCACTGCATTAATTTAGTGACTAATACAGAAATCCCATTGCAACTGTGCTCCCTTACGAAATAGTAGTCCTGAGCACCCTGTCATTGCCAAGGCCATCCCACGAAATAACTCGCCATTGCACATTGCGGAAGTCCTTCGCCACATTCATTCACATTCTGTGCACATCACATATAATATTGGATTTTAATGGCATAAAAGTTTGAAATTCTCGATCTCAATTCTGTTCCTGGATGACCTATTTAACAGAAAACTAAAGTCACCTCTGGAGGATATATCTTTATATAAGGAAGTTTGACAAAAGATCTAGGGAGGGGCATATATCCATTAGATGAAGCAGTGAAAAGCTCATTTAAAAAGATCAATCAGGAAATAATTAGCCTCAGGATATTTGAAAGTGAAATAGCCAGTTTGGGATTAGAGATAGGAGAGAGAAAAAGAGGGTCAAGGTTCCCGAGAATGTTCTCTCTAGCAATCCTGGTTCAGTCTCGAAGGAATAGGACCTGCATATCATCCTAGTTTTTAACATCTTCATGGGATACAAAATTTTACTTTTTCCTTCTCTTTGTTAGAGAAGCAAAAATGAGCTCTTTTTAATTACCTGATTTATGTCAATAAAAGAACATATCTCATCAATTATAAAGAATTATAAAGCCTATCATGTTGCATGAGAAATGAAGCTTGTAAATTAAGATAAAAGAATATTAGTGATTTAAATTTTATGACTTTTGCAAAAGAGAAGTGAAATAGTTTAAGAAGAGTTTTACCCTAACAGTTAATATTGTCTAAAAGGGAATCTGGCTAAAGTTGAATTTATATCAAGTCAGATATAGCGTATTTGTTCAGATCCTCCGGAACGTGTCAGATATCATCTAAAAAAGACTTCAGTATACAAAGGGCATTCTTGCAGGTTGTGGTCCATCTAAAACATGCCAGATCACCCTCCTTTTTTCTTTCTTTTGATATTTCATTCCTTTTTTTCTCATGTACATTATTTCTTTTTCTAAATGTTCTTTATTTTATTTTTTCATTTTCATTTCTCCACTATTTCTTTTTTAGCCAAGTACAAAACTGCCATTTGATCAGATGTCAAGAAAACTATGGTCTAATATTGGTGTGTAACATCCTCATCAGTGCTCAGACAGTTGATACCTTTTTATGTTTTGTTCTTTTTACTTTCAATTGATAGTTATGTTCAGTGAGTGATAGAGGAAAAAATAGACATTGAAAATATGTTTTAGCTATGATCCTGTTTTTGCTCTTTCATTCTTTTGTACTCTGATAAGTTTGTTTATTGATATTTAACACATTTTTAAACCTTTTACTTATTGATACCTTTCTTGCCTTTCACAGTAAACATAAAAAGCCTTGTTCCAATTGGCATTGCTGCCTCTTTTCCCCATTTACTTCTATAAACAAAAATTTTATAAACAAATTTTGTGCTCAAAGATAGTAACCATATTATGCTGTGTTTATGGCTTCCTGGTTCAAAATCCAACAAACATATAATGGATATGTCCTATTTCCCAGAATGAGGATGGAAAGGTGATGGTGACGTCACTCAAGTAGCTCATGGTCCATTCAAAGAAGCAGCTGAGAAACAAGTCCATCACAGTCCTGTGTTTCACATCCTACATGCAGAGAGTGTCGCCACTGCCAATAAGCTGAGCACGTAGTTCACAAGGCCGTGGACAGTGGCCCTTTAGCTGAGTCCTGACGGACATGCAGGAGGTGGCCAACGGGAAGAGGGAAGGGAAGGTCGTGCAGGGCAAGCAGAAACGACAGACACTCCAATGTGAGAAACAGGATGACCTCATTCTGGAACTCCACCTGCCTTGGCTGGGTGGACATACTGGACAGAGAAAGAAACTTGACAGCAGAAGTCAAATAGTCAAACACCTACCAGGGCAGAACATTAAGAAGTAATAAACTTTTCTTAATTTGGATAGTAATGAACTGTAAGAATTTAGAATAATAGAAACCTCTATGAAATTACAAGTTATGCAGCTATTGCTTCAGAATCACAATTCCATCCTTCTATGCTTTGCTCTGTGAACGTGAACCACTTGTCCACTATGGCAATTGATTTCTTGTAAGACTGCGCTCACACTGGGGATTTGGAGGGTGAGCGAAAGGTGGAAGGAGGACAGAAGAGGCTTTCTCCATATTTCTTGCTGTTAGTCCAACAACAAACCTCAACAGCCGGCTGGTCCCATCTTCTGGCTTCTTTGGTGTTTCTAGAACCCGCCTTCCAGCTCGCCTGCAAAGGACCAGTAGGAGCCTGAGCTCCAGCTCTGCAAGGTGGTCCCCATCCCCCTAACTCAACGTTCTTCCGTTACATCCATTGCAGCCTGCAGGCTCAGGGCAGACAGCTGCCCCTGCAATTCCATCTGGTGTTCCTCTGGGAGTTTGTTCTGGTCTCAGGTCAGTAACAGGTGCCTGACCTATTGTCAAGGGAAATACTTTCTGTTTAAATATTTACCATGCGTTCTATTTCTTGGATGATACAGTAACTATGACTTAAAACTTTAAATTTAAAGCATGCCCATTTAAAATATAGAAATAAATCATTGTTAAAGGTTACCTTTATAATAGATTTGGACTAGAAATCTGCTTTTTCTCTTCTTCTGCATAATGGCGTCAGTGACAATTTTTATAATTAGTTTTTTGACTTGCAGGTCAAATTTCATCAGCACCAAGTGTACTGATTATTCTTGTTTGTGTTATGTTCTTTATGATTTATTTAAGTTTCATCATAATAAATGGCTTTTGGCAATGTTTCTTAAAACAACCTGACATGTGTTTCATACTTAAAGTTTCTTTTTGTCACATCAATTAAGACAAACTTATAGCCAGAATCTGAGCAACAGAAATGATATAATAAGAATGTTCTAAATATTTTGCAATAATAAGCAATGGTAGTGATTTATTAACACTTATTATTGCTATAATACTGTTAATAAAATGTAATAAAAGCTACAGATTATTAATCATTTATTTAAATAGTATACTATCAAATGTGATTGCCTGTTATCTTATTTAAGCCTCATAGTAACTGATCAAAGCCTCAAAATGTATTAAAAAGTCCTGTAGTAGAAGCAGAAAGTGGTGCTTTATATTTAGATGTTAAGTAACTGATCTGTTTGACTACAAAGCACCATTGTCTGTTTCAACTGCACAGCATACTTTTGTATGACAAGTAATCTAATTATTTCTATTCCAAATTAAAATGATATTTTACTTAATAGCAACAATAGTTAATAATAAATTATTTTTAAATTTATATTTAAAGTTATTTTAGAATACTCAAGCTTTCCTAATGAAATGTGTCAAAGTTTTTTATTATGTTTAAATTATCATTTTAATGATAATTGGACTTTTGAAGAGTAAAATTACAGCTTCAAGGTTTAATTATTTTTAAACCATAATTTAGACTATTTAGTTTACAAGGATGAGATTGGTGTTGTTCGTTATGGATTAATTCATTAAAGTTTATATATATATACATATATATACACACATATATATACATATCTATTTTAACGTATAATACGGCTAATGGCATTTCTTCTGGATTTCTGTCAGGTTGGTGGGGTGGTGGGACAAGATTTAGTTTTCAGCATTTGGAAAGACAAAGAAAAATTTAAGCAATTGAACATTACCTGTTAGACAGTTATGGGAGGTATCTGACTGAAACAGATTCACTATGTGTTCTCTTCACACCTGGGCACTCTCCCTGAAACTCTTTTTTCTTCCACTGCATTCTCTATTAATAATTTGTTCATGCTTTACAACCATTTGTAATATACCTTCATAAAAATTTGATTAAACATTTGGCAGTGCTGTCTAAATTTATCATTCCTATTCTATATGACTCACTGTACTTTTATACATTAAAGAAATTCTTGGACATGTTTGCCAGGAGAGGTAAGTTTGAGAAAGTTTATGTCAGCACTACTTATAATATTAGAAACCTAATGCTAGCTCCAATGTCATGCAAATGCCAACTTTATTCCTCTAAAATGTAGCATAGATATAAACTATGGTAAAGTCATACAATATAATATTAATTTAAATGAACTATAATTACATATAAAACATAGATGAACATTAGCAATATAATATTGAATAAAAATTCTGGGAATGCATATCTTTTCCATAAAGTTAAAAAAAAAAAAAACCTTTACCAAGACATGTATGTTAAAAATATATACACAAATATATGTGTGTGTGTATATATCTATATATATATATTTTTTAAACAGGGATGATATAGCAAAACTAAAGAATTAGATAGGATTTACTTGGAGGAGTGGGGAGGGGAAGTGAAAAATTGCCAAGGAAGAGATAAACTACACTAATATTTTAGGTCTCTCGCCTGGTAAGCAGCTTGTTCACAAGAATGCTTCTTCACTGAGGACAATTAGGAATGTCCTCAGGGATTTGGGCACAGCTACTGTATTGTTTTGACTTTGATGAAAACTAGACTAGATGGGATTAACAGATTAGATTCTGCAGAAACAAGATTAATGTGATTCATTTAAAGTCAATAAGATTAAAGCATGACTGAGATAATTATTGGATTGATTTATACCAAAGGTTGTATCCATGATTGATTTGAAATATGCATAGTAAGGTCAAGGTAGATTGAAGTAAACTATACATTTTTGATGAAGTATATCCAGAAAAGTTACTGAAGATTACAGAGGCATGATATTTTAGTATACTCATTCTGTACACATCTACATAGTTACCTATCATTCCTCTATTTACATATCTACCTATCAGTCATCTATTTACATATTTCTATTTTGTGTCTTTATCTAAAATTCTATGTTTTTCATAAATTTGAGCTGGAAAGCATCTTGATCTGAACATCCAATTGATGAATATGAAAACCCCTAATATGTTCTTTGAAAATGACACTGTAGATAGGAGTTGAGTAATTTTAAAGTGTATTTATCTAATATTCTTTTAAAATATGCTTAATTTTCTAAATTATATAATAATAAATTTCTTCCAGTTTGTTCTTAGTGAAAAATATGCATTTTAAAGCTATTACTGTGCTTTTCTAGGAGTTACTTTAATTAAATTTCTTATATTTTTATCTAGTTTTAATTAATCATATATTAAAATGAAAATTAAAATGACTAAATCATATATTGTAAGTTGGAAAAACTGCAAAGACAAGGAGCAAATAGTAATAAATCAGAGGTCAAAGAACAAAGCCCTGAAATAAAACCCTAGGTAGATTAACAGGCCTTGAAATTTGAAGAATAGGAATCTCCATAGGCTAACTTAATATACTAAACATGAAAAATAAAATCTGAAAGCATAATTTTCATTTATTGAACGAATATTTACTGAACATTTATTATGAACTGCAAACTGTCAGTAAATAAGTAAATAGATATGTCACTAAGTAAAACAAACACAGGCCAGTTTATATTCATGTGGGCAGACAGAGGATAAACAACAAATATAATATACAAGAAAGCTATTTTCAAACCTTCTGTGGTAAAAGGAAAATTCAGAGACGGATAAGGAGAATTTAGCTGCAAGAACTGGAGAGGGAGGTTGTAACATGTGGCTACAATGAATACTGTTCAGTCATAAGAGAAGAGAAACACTGTCATTTGCAGCAACATGGATGGACTTTGAGAATAGCGTGCTAAGTGATATAAATCAGAGAGAAAAAGTTAAGAGCCATGTGACGTCACTCATATGAGGGATTTAAGCTGAAAGCCACAAATGAACATGATCCAGAGAGATCCGATCAGATCGTTGGGAGGGAGAAGGGAAGGGCTGTAGGGGGAGGTTGCCCTGGGCAATAGCTATGGCGTAGGACGGGATTAGTTGGGAAGCTGAATGCCCCGAGCGCATGGGATTATGGGCTGGGGACTTGAAGTAAAAGCAAGCAGAGACTGACTCTCTGGCTCTCTTCCTCGAGGATGCCTGGATGATTGTGCGGCAGCTGCCTCTGTTTCCCAAAGGATGGTGTTTTGGATGGATTTGGGATGGGAGAAGAGACTCCAGGTATAGCCTAGGCTTGGAATGGCCTGGCAGAGGGTGGCAGGGTTATTCTTCTATAACGAAAAAGTTAAGACTTTAGCCTTAATTGATAGGGTTAAGTGACTAATGCAAGTGGAAATCTGCTATTCCAAAATTGTGTAGTTTTTAATAAAGACTCCTTTCCTTTATCACCAAACCTTTGCCTCCAGAATTTTGCCTAGGGAGTGGCAGCAGGCAGCAGGACCTTACTTATTGTTTGGTAACAAAACAAACAAACAAACAAAAACTCATAGATACAGAAAACAGTTACCAAAGGGAATGGGGTGTGGAGGAGTAAAGGGGAGAGGGGGTCTAATATATGGTGATGGAAGAAGATGGGCACGCAATGCAATATACCGATGATGTATCACAGGAATGTACACTTGAAACTGATACAATTTTATTAACCACTGTCCTCAACAAATTTAATTTTTTTAAAATCCCCAAACAACGGGGGGTCACGGGGAGACAGCCAGTGCAAGTGTTTGGAAGGCAGAGGGTGTGGATAAATAAAGGGGGTTCTATGGAAAGAAAGCTCGCAGGGTGATGATCTGATCATAAATTCCTAACTGGGCAGGTCATTGGGTCATTGTTGGCAGCCATGCCCCAGGCATGTGCCTGCGGTAAGCCTGTGTATTGTCTCTATGTATCTATAATAGCACGCTGTGATAACACCTCCCTGCCCCGCCCTTCACATTCCGCTTTCTGAAGCATACAAGGGAGTGCTTAATCTTAACTACCTTGTAATCCAATCCCTTCCTGCTTTTTCCCACCTTCTGTAATCTTCCTTATGTCTCCTCAATTTCAAATGCATAGAAGAAAATGCAAGACAGTTATTCTCCAGAGCATCTGAGATCTTGTCCCCCAGCATATGTCATCAGTTTGCCTCAAATTAAGTCTTACAAAAATTCTCTACAGATGTGGATGTGTCTTACCTCTCACAGGGTTTCATTTGATTCCTTTGAAATGCGGTGTTAGATGACAGTTCTGCAGATACCCTGATCACCAGAAACACAAACAACAACTGGGTCCTGGGGCAAAGTAAGCCTGAAACATTCCTGGGGGCAAAAATGAAAACCGGAAGCTGTCCTACTTGGGGCAATCATGCAAAGGCAGGTTGTTTGGAAAAGAATAATTCTGAGGGGAAAGAACGGCAGCAGGAAAAGAGGAAAAAGTGTGAGATGGGTTTAGTCTATAAAAGAAGCCACAGACATGAGCCTCCAGGAGCTGACAGGGCAGTTGAGGACATCACACATTCATAGGGTCACCAGGAGTTGGAACCAACTCAACAGCATACAATAACAATGAGGGTTTCGCCAGACTTGGAAATGAGCACTCAGCCAGTTGTATCTGGAGAAAACATTCCAAGCAGTGGGGAGGGTTTGTGTGAAAATGTTGAGGAGATGGTATGCCTGGCATTCAAGAAACAGCAAGGAGGTCAGAGTGGCTGGAGTGCGAGGAGGGAGGGAGAGTGGTAGAGGAGATCAAGAGAAAGTCAGAGGGCGTAACCCCTTTTCATTCTGAATGAAATGGGCTGTCTTTGCAGAATTCGAACTTGAGAGTGACTGGTTCTCATTTGAGTTTTTAAGGGAGGGATCTCTGGATGTCGTGTTGAGAATAAACGATAGAATAGGGGCATTGGCTGGAGCAATGAGATCTGCTGGGCACTACAGTGACAGCTAAAGGTGATGTTAGAGCCCATCTTCAGAAATAAGAATTGTAAAGAAGTGTCCTGCAATTGTGAGATTCTGGGGACCGTCTCCACACATCAGATAATGCTCTAATATTGTCATACTGAAAACCGTCACTCGGCTCAGTGGCTGAGATGACGTTTCTAATATGAAAGTTTGAATATCTAGATACTCATAAAATAAAGTATTATAGAGAATGCGAGAGAACAAATCCATGATAGCATTTGCTTCATTTGGCATCAAGAAAATATCACTAGCTCAAAATCTCACATACTTGCTTTGCATACATGGATAGATAACAAATGTGCTAGAGTCACAGATGTATCTGAACCCACTAGAACACAGGCTCCAGAGCTTAGGAAGATTATATTAGTCACTGCTTCTTTCCCAGACTCCAGAACATTACTTGGAACATAAGACAGCCTCCGTAATTAGTTGTTGAAAAAAGTAGTAAATGAACAAAAGACTTACAACATCTGTTATCATGCCAGGTAGAGATTTTAACAGAAAATTATTGTTTTTATGGAAAATATTTACTATTTTAATTGTGTTATTTCTATTAAATTGTTAACTGAATTGTACCAAAATATATCCCATTGAGATTCAAAATTTACTTTTACTTATTAAAGTGCTATTTTTTTCTTTTTGCAACAGACTGTGTGTTTTAGCTTTTTAATTATGTTATTTATGGAACATATTATGAAAATATTTTAAAAGTTGTGAAATGTCACCCAAACTTTGTTTGTTTCTTAAGCAACAGAGTATACCCACATATTCCTGATTTTTAAGACAGATTGAAATAATTATATTTTTTCTATCTGCTTATGTAGACTATCTAGACTTTTCTTCATGACTTTTTTTTTAAAATTCAGAAACAGTTATCCTGTGCTGATATAGTAATCTAAAATGTAGGGTTAGTGCTAAAATTTAAAACATGCAATAAATTGGAATGTCTAATTTATGTTAGAATTTTGGATATGAATTTTTTCCTCATTTATTGCTCATAGAGTTTTACCATATTCTTCTCTGTGTAAACCAGCAAGAACATTCTGAATAAGGCAAGCTCTACGTTCTAAGAAAACACTCTATGAGGTTAAATAGCACAGAGTTCTATAAATAAGTGCTTAAAAACTGCATAGTATCTTTAAAAGAGAATAAAAACATAGTAGACTCTATCATGCAGACATGATGAGTATAAGTGAACTAAAGTTAAGTAAACTATGACTGAGAAAGGCAAAGATCAAAAAATAATCTTAAACTGCAAAAACTTGAATTTACTAAAGTACTTTTCTTTAATATGTTTGTGTGTTTTTATTCCATGATATATACATAAAGGTATGTCAGCTTTTTTAGTATATCTTACTTCCTCAATAGTGCTGACAAGAGATTATTAAAGAAAATAATTTAGTTTCAAAAATTTGTCAAACCCTATGAAACAGAAAATAGGCCCAGATGGTTTCCACCAGTATAATAAACAGTTCTAAAACTTATCTGCTTTGCTTTAGGAGTTTTGAAGCTAATACAAAGGGATCAGAATGTTTGTGGCAGGGGTGGGATTTATCTTGTCTTTGAAACTGCTGGTGTTTGCTCTTTTTTATCCTCCAAGGGAATCTGAAGCCCACTAGGGTGAAACCAGGGTGCTATAACCTAAGATTTAATGGGACCACAAACACCCTTGTCTTGCCAAGGATTTGAGGGGAATGAGCCTGTTAAGAAATCAGCCTTGAGAGATGTTGAAATAACTTTTCATTTGCTCAGGGAAGGAATGTGGTATTTCAGGGCATGAAATACTACTTAGTGACACTTTCTGATAGTGTTTAAGAGACTTCAGTATATCCATATTTAAATACTTTTGTCAGTTCCTCCCATGATTTCCTCGTAGATACTCATATGAAAATAGAATTTCTAAAAATTATAAATAAATATATAATATATAATACATTTCATTGGATTGCAGGGAATGTCAGTACTGTTAATTATAATCATTATCATTTACAAATAGATGTATTTGTATGAATTTTCATTGCCTAAATTTATTTCATTCTGCTTTCTCAATGTTTACAAAGGTTTAAGCAGTATTTTTCCATATCTGCTTAAAATGTTTTAATATCTTCATGATTCACTTTTAATGAAAAGATAGTCTGACTAATACACCTTACTAAACTTTCCATAAAAACAAAAAATAGACAAAACAATAAAAAACAAAAAAGTAAAATACCTTATAAACTCTAACAATTCTAAAATTATAACAAATATTAGGATGGTTAAATGATTAAAGGATACATTGTGTTGATAGTATAGATAAGAATATGATGATTTTTATAAAAGCAAGTGGAAAATTATTTAGATAATTTAAAAAACTTGCAGATAACTAGAAAAAAATGGACCCATTTAGCCTATATCATTTATAATTTTTCTAGCTATTTATATCGGATCCTCCTTAACTTTTTAAAAATAATGCTCATAGAAAGTTAGCTAAAAATTTCTGAACACATATTGTTTCTAACCAGGAGACTTATAATCTGTGGTATTTACGACAAACAGTATATAAAAATGAGTTTTTTCCCCTGGTAGGCTAAGCACCTAGAAAGGAACACTTTCTTCTTAAAATCATTTTTTTCAATAGATTCCAAATTATGAAAGATTTTAGTTTTTCAATATTCTATCTAAATTAGAGACTAAATCCCAGCCATTTCTTCATTGAGCACTGCTCTTTCCAGTAAAGTATAATTGCTTTTTAAATCTTATAGCTTGCACCAACAAAAGTCTTTTCTATGTTATCATATTTATTGTCCATAATTCTAAAATGTACAAAATGTCAAACTTATTTTCATGTGTATATGTGTGTATGTATGTATGTGAGCATTTTTCATTCCATTATCCATTGTCTAAGATGCAAAGTAACTGTTGTTACTTTTGGCATATTTTTTAAAATTTTCATTGTGATGTGTAAGTATTTATTTTATACAGTAGCATGGCTCTTTAAAATGCTGGAGTAAATACATTATTAGAAAATAAAAATATTTTTCATTTTCATATATTAGAAATTTTCTGATTTTTTTATAAGTGGTACCCCAAGTTAACACCATCACAGTTAAGAAATAAAGTTAATAAATATGATAAAAATGATTTTAGTAATATTTAATTGTATAGGCATAGATATAGCTAACATATTGTAATCTAAAATTTGGCAACTGCTAGTGAGGGAGAGAATAAAGAAAGCTCATTTTATTGAAGAGGTGCCCATGCCATGCTTGAGAAAATCCATTTAAATGTAACTGCTTTGAGTATTTTTTTTCTCCTAGTGTATTTCCTGTTGCTAAACCTCTTATCCACTGGACACATTCCAGATTTTTTTATTATAAGTAATAAAATCATAGAAATACTGTACACTAGCATTTTAGAATAACTTGATTTATTTCACTGGAGTTTTGCAAATGTCTCCCTCCCTCAAGTTTATTATTTTTTTTAATTGGTTATTTAAAAAGAATAAAATCAATGACAAAAATACTAGTGAAGAAGGTTCCCTGTTTGCTGTGGGGAAAAAAACAATTCAAATTCTGTCAAATAGAATTCAATTTAGGTTTAGTCTTAAAAATAAAACCTGTTAAATATTAATCTATTTTTATGTGAGCATATTGAAGCAGCAGATTTGTAAATACGATAAAAGTTACAGTGAATAGCTGAAATCAATTTTTTGAACAACTATCTCAAAAGCTGGTGTTTAAACACAATAACTTGCTCACAGAATATATGCTATATTTAGTCTTTTGCCTCATACTACAATCTCTGATATATGAATCTCTGAGAATCATTTCATTAACATACACTTGCTAATTAAATTTGTAAGCCCCAATCTAATTACAGATGTCTTTATTTATTAAAAAGAAATAAATAAAAGTCATTGAGCTGAGACCTGGGATTTTAGTAGTGATCTACACTAAGTCCATTCCTTTTTTCATGGAGCTTTATAATCTTTAAAGATGAGTAAACATTACACAAATAATCACAAGCTAGTTTTTTTTTAACAATAATTGTGATATAAGTCAAAATCACAAGATGCAATAGATACATATTATGGGGTAAAAGGAACGGCTAATTAGAATGTAACAAGGAAAATTACCAAGACATAGTGAATAACAATGAAAGTAGAAGTTTGCTGGGCAAAGAAAATTTAAAAAGTAATAATAAAAAATAGTTAAAGCAGAAAACAGAACCTGTGGAAGTGCTGAGCAAGAGGTTTGTCAATTCTAGGGATAAAGAGAAAGCCAGAGTCTCACTTAAAAAGACCCAAGAGGTAGGGAGATTTGAGGTCTCAGATCCATGTTCAACTGTATTTGGGGAGCAAGTAAATGGTATTCTGGGATTTTTAAGCAGGAGAGCAGCCTGTTATTATCAGTTGTGATAAAAACACATTGGTAGGTAATTAAGAAAGTTAATAGAAACCCTCCCCAGGAAATGAATGTGATGGCCAAGTGAGAGAATTCAGTGACTAGTGGGTGGTAAGTGAGGAGACAAAACAGAAAAGAGTTTATTATTGCTTTTATGTTGTATGAGAGAAAAGGGAGGGGTCTTGTTGGCAGTCAGTATTCCAACAGACATGCACCGTAGGTCTGATGTGAAATATAATAAAAAAATTACTGAAATGAGAAACAAAAGACTAGTAACAAATTACCTTGAAAAAATTAGATTTTCGTTGAAGATGCATTTAATTGTAGATGCATGAATATGACAGAATAGATGCATGGACATGACAGACAGAATTGTTGCATCTACATGATGCAACAAGTAGAAAGAAGTAAAAAGTTGAAGACCACACTTCCCTATGTGTGTAGTGTCTATTATAAGTCATCAGATAACAGAAAGGGAGATAATAACATTATAGACTAGTTGCTATAACATTAATTTATGAAACAGACAACAGCCAACATCACAAATGTTACACTTACTAACCAAATAAAGACACATTGCATACATGGTCTGAAATTTACAATACGAGGAGTGGTTTATAGTCAAGGTTAAAGGAGATAATGTATGACAACACAAAGTAGCATCTAATCCTTAGTTGGTACTCAATGAAATTATTTTTCTTTCCTGGGTAGAGTAAATGGGTATACTCGTCCTTGAAGTATAATTACAGGTAACTGTCTTTAAAGGATTATGAAGTTAAAAAAGAGAGAGAGAATGAAAAAGAGATTGAGAGAACTTAACTACACTTTCGAAAAAATGTGGACTGACCAAGAAAGAAATGTAACCACTTATAGAGAAGAGTATTTTGTAATCTGTGACTATATTTAACGTGAAATGTTGTTTGAACTACAGAATATATTGCACAGAGCATACCCAGTACCCTGGCCTTTGAAGTGTCCCCATCATGCTGGTGTGTCTCTAGTTATAACTCTGTTTTACAGACTCAGTTCTAACTACAACAGAATACTGATTATTTTAAGTGGCTTCCTCAGCTGACAGAGACCTTTCGCAGAAAGACAGGCCTGACATGGACAATTGAAAGTTAGCTAATGAAGAACCCTGAAACCAGCCTGGTAGAATGCTAATGAGTTGCCCTCATTTTTTTTCTTTTTTTTTTGAAAAAGTAAAACTTTCCCAAGTAAAGCACCTCTGCCTATGTCAGTATTTTATATTTGCTATGGCTCAATGTTATTTGAATGAATATTGTCTTGTCTTTTTTAATTTAAATTGTATACTGGATTATTGCTCCAGATAGTGTTATTATCCCATGTGTGATTTTCTAAGAGAAGTTCTCTTTTTTCTTATAAAAGAAAGGCAAAAGGCAAAAGACAAAAACAAAAACAAAAACAAAACAAAAAAACCACTCCCTTCAGATTTTACTTAACAACTGGAAGGCTAGTTACTCTTTATATCAATAGGTGAAGGATGGAGGCTTTGCTGGTGCCACAAATTATCTTTTGCTGTATTTTAAAGGTGACAATTTAGAAGCCATCTTAAATGATGGCTGTTTTCTTAGCCCAATGGAAAGTGCACTCTGTTTTTATGCATTAGCACTACTCTTCAGTTTAATTATCTGTGAAATCAGAAAAAAAGTAATGTAGGTTACTTATTTTATATATTAGTTATATTATGCCCAAACTCTATGCTAGTAGGCACAGACTCATGTTGTCACCGTAAAGTTTGAACATGCTGAGTAAAAAGTAGGGCTTCCTGGAAAAATTCCAATAAAATATTTTGCCATATGGAAAGTTTTATTTAGCAAATGAGTAAAAATGTGTTTTCTTATGACTCATTTCTATGTGCTTGTCTTGATCTGATGTTAATTCACATATGCCTGGCATGTGATGATGCCAATCAGTAGTTTTTGTGTTAGACTTTAAAAAAACAAAACAAAACAAAACACAAAAGTTGTCAAAAATTAAGCCCTGGCCAGGTATCCTGGTTGATTAGGGCACTGTCCCAATGCACCAGGCTACAGGTTTAATCCTCAGTTAAATGGTTAGGGCACATACAAGAAGCAACCAATGAATGCAGAGCTAAGTGGAACAACAAATTATGTTTCTCTTCTTCTGTCTCTCTCTCTCTCTCTCCCTTCCTCCATGTCTCTAAAATCAATAAATTAAAATGTAAAAATATTAAAAATTGTCTAATCAACAACGTCAGGTGGAAGATTAATGTTATGATACAGCGGTCAGAATCTTCATTAATGGCACCCTTCTATTTTGGCAAACATTTTAATAGACCAGCTGAAAAATAAAACAAAACGAGTAGAGGGCCCTTGCCATTTGTGACCAGATCAATAAAAATCCATATATGAATTTTCATGATAAATATTAAAAGGCAGACAGAGCACCTGATTTTTTGAAAAAAATTATTTTGTGTATAATAAATATGTTAAGATATTGTTAGAGATGTTATTTCACATCCTCGTTTTAATGCAAGTTCATATAATTGACCAAATACTCATAGATAGAGTCAGTTATATCTCACTGGTAAATCCAGTTATATTTCAAGTAACATACGTCAATACAAACATAAATGGTGATATCACTGAATATATTAAAAGATTTAAATGTCAAAAATACTTCCCTTCAGTTGACTGTGTTTCTCTACAAAAATATAAAAAATAGCATTTAAATTTCCCTTTGAAAAAAATACTGTAATCACACATTTTGGTATAAAATTGCTCTTTTTACTGTATGAAAAGGGTACACGATGACACAACAGTGTAATGTTAACGAGTGTATCAGGCTTTGACTGAATGCTCTGTGCCAACCAGGTTAGTGAAAAAAGAAGAAAAAAATGTTATTTTAAAGAGTTGCTTGCAGTTTAAATGACTTGCTTTAAGGGGGTGGCAGAAACATTCATAGAATGAAAATTAATCTTTGTTGGAAAGAACACATCTTGTTTGGTCTCTTTAGTGATGAAAGGCAAGACACCTTTGCTATTGTCTACATGGGAGATATTGAGATGAAGAAGAATTAAATTGCTCTGTGAAATATGTAAGAGGGGATTTATGCTTGACAGGGGATGCTTTACCAATGGAGTAGGTATCCTGGCGGAAAGCGTGGTAAGAAGGCCGAGGTGAGGCTGCTACAGGTAGGGCATTTGGCTGGGCCATGGTGAAGCCCCACGTAAGCAGACACTGAGCCTCCTTCCATCCTTCTATCGTAGCATGACCACTGAGGTTTTAGAAACAATGATACACAGATTTTATTTTGAAGCTTGTTTTTTTCCCCCTGTGTTGTAATGACCTTCTTTTACTGTCAAATGTTAGTAAGATGTAGCACATACAGCAACACTTTTCAGTGATGCTTCGGGCAATGAAGGAAGTGAGAAAGTAGACCAGAAGGTTCTGTTAATGTTTAGCAACAGTATGAATGCAGGCTTGGCATCAATACTCAGGGAAGTGATTGGCAGTTTACTAACTGTTTAGGAAACCGGAAGTACCCTCCTTCTCATGGTCAATGAACTCTTTCACCCAAATTTATAGAAAGTATGAGGAATAGAAAACCCAGAAGCTATCATCTACCAACATCTGAGACAGCTCTTTGAGGCACTAGCGGTTCTTAATGATTCGTGATGCTTTAATATATACCATGAAGAACCACCTTTTAAAATTTTCTAGTAAAAAAAAAATGTGTTGAAAAGATTGGAGTAGCTTTGAGAGAGGAGACTTACCAAAAATTGTTATACAAAAGAGAATAGTTATGTGATAAGTTGTAAAAGATACCCATAATTAAATTATAGCTATGCATATGGTTCTCAATAATTTAAAAGAAGAATACATATAACATAGTACTAGAATTTAAGAGACGTTTGGGAGAAATTCAGTAATATGTTTTCACAAACCCGGGCCAAGCATGGCCTCAATGATTCTCATACACTTTCAATTTAAACTTTCTGAAAATTAACCACTTTAAAGCATTTCACGTGCTAAAATAACATAGCTTTTCTACGACATAATGACGGGGCCGAGCAGGCTGAGTTCCTTCCCCATGCTCCTGTCTCTCCAGCGCACTGCAGCTGGCAGTGCCGCCGGGCAGCTCTCACCGGAACACACGATGCATTTCTCTACCTTGTCAGTGAAGGTTTTCTCTATGGTAAAAGTCTGAGAAAAAATGTAAGAGAGCTTTGGTGGCAACAGGAGAAATTGCCAATGATCAGGTTTATTGATCTGTGTACATCATAATGGTAATTTGAAATATAAGAATTCAAATTCAGTGATTTTAAAGTATCCTCCTACATAGATAGATGTTTTATAGGATATAAATAAGATAGCTTTACTTAAGCTGATTGAAATTATTTTAATAAGTATAGAGAATATGTATCTAATAATTTTTCAAATTGAATGAATGAATGTTGGAAAAATACTTTGATCTTCGGACACTTACCACTATTGCTTTTAACAGCACAATAATTGTGATTGATGTTTATACTGTAGTGTTTCCTAGTCATATACAGATTTCACAGTAAACACAAAATAATTGAATGTAATATTTAAAAGTTGATACACTTAGTCCATAGAATGTTCTTCTTTCACTTTAATTTATGAGTAATTATAGCTAACTGACATGTAGAAGACAAAAAGTGACATAGCTGAATGCATTCTTTAAGGATTTATGTCAATGAGAGTGAAAGCTGAAATGGAAACCAATTTCCAGTACAAGGAATATCTAAGAAGAAAGGAAAACCCTTCCAAATCCCTTCAGGGTTATTCTGCATGTGGCCTAAAAAGTGCAAGGGGGTGTTTTTGATCTAGGAAACAGCATTCTTTTGTATTGATTCATCCACCTGACTGGGAAGGAAAGTGTGTAATAGCAAAACAGAAAGATGGTACAGTTAATTAAATCAAATTACATGAAATTCAAATGGTATATAAAATTTAAAGTTTTAGGGAAGTTTTAAAATATTTTTCTAAAATAAACTTTTGGTTTATGCCTATTCTATAATCCATTTTTCATGTTTTTGCATGTAGGTGATTTTCCTAGTGTTTTATTTATAAATGGTTCATATTCTATTTTCATTAATAAATTTTATGATAAATTTCTCAAAAATCCACTGATAAATATAGTAATTGAAATGAGGATAAAATTAGATGGTTTCACAAGGTATTGATATAAAGTTGTAATTTTTTTATGGCAAAATAATAAACTATAGTACTGTTTACAAATTTTGCTTTCAGGGCTTATGGTTTAACATGTTTTCTCTGTTTGTTAAAATGGGTGAAAGTCATTCACTCATTTTACCCATAAATACATAAATACATGTATGTATTTATCACTAGTAAACCATATTAACCTAAAATACATAAATACATGTATGTATTTATCACTAGTAAACCATATTAACCTAAAAGAGTGTAATTGTGGTGGTTGAAGAAACATTCTCAGGTGAGCAAAGTCATGGAAGGTGATGTGCTGTGAGCTAAAGCAGGAAAGAGTACTGAGGTTACCAGGGAGGTGGGTTTGTGTGCAGCAGAGTTTAGAGGAAAGGAAATAGGTAGAAATGAGGAGGTCAAGGGCAAGACTTTAAAATGTACTGACAAGCAAACATTAGTGGTAAATGGGCAATAAAATTTTAAGAGGGAGTTCTCCCAATGTTCAAGGTATTGATTTTTGAATTTTTATTACAGGACAAAAGATACCAAAACTATATCACCAGCACTTAGGTCATTTAAATATCCACAGTTGGCTTGAAGGAAATAAAAAATTAATGGTGGACATTATTCTGCCTGGTTCTTCAGTCATTCTTTAGTCAACAATTATGTGATTAGGAATGTGTGAATTCTTTCAGGCTGTATTTTTTTTTTTTTGTCAGTGACATTGACAAATGAGTGCATTTTGTTACAAGCCTATCCCTTTACTTCTAGGATGCTTTTAAATTTCCCTCAAGTGTTAAAAGTTTATTTTTTGCTATTTTTGTGGTCAGATTATTTGATTCAAATTTTAATATCTAAATCTATGTAACTCTGTAGAGTTGTTGCCATCATTGCCAATAACATACACACACTAAGATGATCCATATCCCATTAAATCTATATTGCACCAGCTATCATATACACATTAACTTGTGCTATCAGATTTATATTTTTTGCATTTATTAAAATATGGTTTCTTTTTTCTCTGCATATATTTTAAATTCTTAACAGTTGTATATAGTTTTAGACCCAACATTTCACAAGTGAATCAAATACTGTGACATATATGTATTTCAATCAAATGAATATAAATTATATATAACTCTTTGTTTTTATGATACCATCACAGAATAATCATCAATTGCCCAATTAACAGCATGTCCTATAATGGCAATGTCACATTACATATAGTGTCATAATGGGTTGTAATTTCTGAAGTTTCTTGTCTTACTTTAATGACTATGTAAGGAATAGAAGTAGTTATTAAAACTTACTAATGATTCATCTAGAAGCAAATGCATTCTAGTATTCTATTGGGTATTTCAGTTAGTATTTATTCAAATTTTAAAGACATAGTAAGTGAGTTAGAAAATATCAACTACTATTATGTTCTATTATTACGTGCTTGGAACTGAATTTTTGATTCTAAACAACCAAAATAAAATGTAGAAATAAATGAGATATTGATGCTAATATACAGTTTAAATTTTTCTACAACATTCTGTTCCAAATATTTGTTTTCATCAAGAAAAGAAACCTTTTTACCTCATTGTAAAAATACTAAATGTTAAGTATGCTTAATATTTCCCAATATATAGTTAATTATTTTTATTTTGAGACTAAATAGTCTCTCTGTTCTTAATAAATAATAATGTTCCAGTAATAATTTCTATGTTGTGTCTAGAGGGTGACTGGTCTAGACTGAAAATATTTAATTTATCACTAATGAAAAACCTGCTTTTGATGTGGTTATTGGCAATCATAGGGTATTTTGACTTAATCCAGTACAATAGAGAAACTTTTAGATTTCTTTAGTGTACCTGTCAGACCACATATAGGGGAGGTATTCATTTCTGGGCAATATTCTATCATCAGAAAGCTCTACTTTCACAGGAAAGCCAGGGTCCTGGCAGTTTCCGCCATCAAGCAGGTACAAAGACAGCGGCCCTGTCATTCTCATGGGATTTCTGTAAGAACACAATAAGACAATAGACACAGATGTGTACTCAACGGCCAGTCTATGTTTATAAAAGATAAGGATGTTTATAAATGATGAGGATATCTTATATAGAAAGCCTATTTCCTGGAGATTCCAATTATGGGTAATAGGACAAAATTCATCTTCCTCCTTGAGCTTTTCTCTGCAAGTTGCTCTTTACAAAATTATCAGTTTTCTTAATACCTAATTCTCTTTCTAATTAGGAAACTGTGTATTGATACGGTAGCTATTTCTGTGTGATCAGCATAAATTTTATCTGAATTATTTCTCATTCAAAGGTTACTAGATATATATTCTCATATACATATACATATAAAACTATAGATATTTCCTACTTGAATTAGGACTGATTAAAATCATAAAAACAAGGTTACTAGATAAGTATCCTAACTTACTGATCTTACTAGACAGGTTATAAGGTTTAGACAATCCCATGGTGTTCAATCTGGGTTAAACAAGGGATTATTGAGTTTCTGTCATGAAAACCGCTTAGATGGTAACACACTTATTGACATAATCTGAAATTGCAAAACGACTGTCATTTATAACAGTGTAGCATGAGACCTGCTGCCTCCCTTGGAGACATCCACTGTGCCACCATTATGGCAAAATACAAATGTCAAAAGTTCTTAGAGACGTGATATTGAATAAATTCAACGAGCCTTTCAATGAACTGCTACTTAGAAGTTTTTCCTGAAGCGTCCTGGTAATGCTTTGCATGGCAGTGTGTCCGACACGATTATCCTCTCAGGAATTGATGCTTTTGCCTTTCCTGCTCCTTGACCATTTTTCTGCATCTGTATTTTTAGAAGCACCATGGTTCATTAATAATTAGAAAATAATATTTCTACTGTGGAACTTCTACTTATAGATGTCAGGTGTTACTTTGTACCGTTTAAAATCATTTTCTACAGGCTGAAACTGAGGAAGAAAATGAAAGCGGACTGTATAAATAAGACAATATTTTTTTAAAAACTTGTTGAATTTCGTGTTTTATGAGTGATTGTCAGCTAGTTAATGCGTTAAAGGATTATCCCTCATGGGTGGTTACTTAAACATTTAAAAAAAATTTTAATTTGGATTCACTCCTGAAAAGGATTATTTCCACATGCAATGTGTATACGTCGTCCTCACCCTGCATAAAATGAGAGCAACCATTAGGGATGGGTGAACTACTTTCAAGAAAATTAGCTTAAAAGTAAGCTTCCTTCCAACAAAAAACAATACAATCTTAGTATTTTCAGAAGAAACAGACAAATACATTCAGATTGCAATGTTTGTTTCTGGGACACATTGTACTGCTTGGGCCAGAGACAAAGGCTGTATTCCTCTGTCAAGTGAAGAGATGCACCATTCTTCCCTAACATCCTTTCTCGGAACATAGTCCCACAGAAAGGCTCCTTGTAGGCTGGGAGGGGGGAAGACATGTACATTCTATTTCACATATAGGACTTAGACATACAAAGACCTGGTGGAAGGAACTGAAGGCTTTGCAAAATCAGAGAATGAGGCCTCCCAGTAAGAGAAATCTGAAATGAAAAGCCAGTGCTAGCGAGAAACTCAAAGATCTGAAGGAAAGCACTTTGCGTGGGTTTCCCCAGGGACTGTTCCTTGGGTCTTTAGAACCCAGTTTTCCTACATGGACGCAGAAAAAAAATGTTTTAAAAACAGAAAGAAAAGTATTGGTGTGCAAAATGCAGCATTTTTCCCCATTTTTGTATTATTGTAGGTTATAGACATCTATGGGCCCTTATATAGACTAGAATACAATAAATACCCTTTTATTATTTTATTGAATACAATACAGAAGAAAAGGAATGTGTTCTCCCCACTTTGTAAGACTGTTGTTAAGCATTTTCCTCACTTTTTAAGAGTGTTAATAAGCGTGACATTAGGATACTGAAGCTTAGCTTGTTTGCAGCCTAAATTGCAGCTCAGTTTGCAGTGGCACATCTATGGTCCCCCCCAGGCTGCCGTGCCGGGTCCCAGCTGAGCTATCCGGAAGGTCGGCAGATTCATGCTGGATGCATGAGACTGGAAAATACAGGGCAGCCGGTGTGGGAAATGAGAATTTGGCAAAGCTGGCATGGATGGGAGTGAATTACTCCTTGGGCAACCGCAGTTCTACATGGGAACAGGAGCTGGGGAAACATCCAACATCAGGAGCCAGTAGGTCGGGGACAAGAGCTACAATTTGGGAGTCATACTAATGTGACCATATTTACACCCATGGTTGCCTAAAACCCCAGTCATTTGAAACATATGTCCTTATATTTCTAAACATTTATTTCACAGGCTATAAAAATGAAATATGTAAGAAATCTTCCAGAATGATCTGCCTGAAATCTTGACATCTTTAAAAAAAAAAGCTGAAAAAAATACATGCTTAATACAGATGGATATATTAATGTTTCATTGTACATTAAGGCTAGTTCAAAATACTCACATGAATGTTTTTGGTTCTATAACAATGCTAGATTCTGTGACAAACAAAACCCTATATTTCCACTATTTTAATACAACTTATTTCTTGCTCACATTACAGTCCAATGAACCTACCGATGACAGGGAAATGTTTTTTCACGTGATCACTCAATGACTCAAACTCCTGATTTTCCAAGTTCCCTGAATTCAGATGAACAGAGATCATGGAAAAAACATTCCTTTTTATTTCATGTATTGATTTTAGAGAAAAACGGGAAGGAAGAAGAAGAAGAAGAAGAAGAAAGAGAGATATTGAGATTTGTTGTTTTACCTATTTATGCATTCATTGGTTTCTTCTTGTATGTGCCCTGACTAGGGATGGAACCAGCAACCTCGGCTCACCGAGACGACACTCTCACCAACTGAACTACCTGGCCAGGGGGCAAAAGGTATCCCTGTTTTATAAGACCCAGGCTAAAAATGTTACACACTTCATTCAGACGCCATTGCTGAGAGCTAGACCCTCTAGATTTGAAAGGCAAAGAGACCAATACCTAGCCAGGGACAGAAAATTCTATTCTATGGAAGAGCAAATACAAATCTTTGTGGGTTGTTGATGACTCTGACAGAATTACATAGTGTTTTATTGTGTATAACATATTTGCATATATATTATTTTATTTGGTGCTTAAAAGAAGACTGAAGCAGATTTAGAGAGTTAGAAATTTAGTGGAGAATAAGGCAAGAACTAAATTAGTAACTTTAACCCACCGTAGAGTATTTCTATAACAGATATTTAACTTAATGAAATTCTTGTGAAATACCTTGATTATTTTCTTCATGGCATGCCTAGCCTTGACATAAGCTATAATTTTTTAATGTTCAAGACTGAAATTTCAAGTGAATATTAATGTGTATTCTTGCATTAATGCTTTCTGTTTAACAGCTAATGGAATTAAACTAATTAACACCTCCCCAAAATCATTATAAAGGGTGCTAATTAGAATAATGACATTTGTAAAAAAAAAATGTGTTTCATACTACTAAAATAAGAAGAGTGTAGGCAGGTGGTTTTAAAAGCATTTGATTATGGTTCAAGCTATGCCTAACATAACATATACATGCCACCAACTCTATAACTTTAAAAAATATTACTGATCTCATTCAGTCTTTACTCACTCAAAGTAGAAACTACCCACTTCCCTGAATTTTATGAAAGGATATTATGCACCCTGTTTTGTGAGAAAATGGGGAGAGTCATATCGTCTGAATACCCCAGACTATATTATACTTTCCACTTACCACAGCATCGGAAGCTTATTAAGCTAGATTTGTAACCTAATACCTGTGAAATCATCTATTTCCCTCTAATAGTCTCTTGCCTTCTCCTCCAGCTATCAGTCAAGCCCATTTTTTTGTTAGTACAAACACTTCACAATGACACTGTCAATTATTTTTAATCTGTCATTTATTATTAGTCTCTGCAAGACATAGAATGCCAGCAGATCAGTCTTGTCTATCGTGTTGCCATGTATATTTCGAGAAGCCTTTCTCTATCTGAAGAACAATTCTCATCTATGAATTGAGTATGTTTGATATGAAAAAGGTTACGAGAAGCCATGCTGTGCTCTTCCATGTTGTAAATTCAAATAAACATTAAGACTTCAAAACACCCTTTAAGAGAGCCACCTGGGCTGTGGTGAGATTCTGTCAGCAGGCCCTTCATTTTATGAAGCAACTTGAACCAACCAGACATGCTCCCTTTGATAAACTGTTTGCCTAGATACTCAGTCACCAGCTTTTTTCTTGGAAGAAATCTAAGAAGCCTTTCATATCAGTCCCCCTTATTTTAATTACATCATTTTCCCCCAAGTCACTCTTCTTTCCTGGCAAGACTGGAAAATCAGAAGATTTACCTAAGTTATTCAAACAAGAAAAAGGTGATTGAATTCCATAGGTGCTTGTAGTATGCTCACAGTCAACCATTCCTACACACGGGAGTGCAAAGACCCAGCCAGCAGACCTCCTACTGTTGGCTGTTAGAATTTTAAAAGAAAGTATATAGAGACTATGAACAGTTTGAGGTCAGCTCATATTTTGATGGAGATGGAGGTGCTGTTATTTATAAAAGACTCATTACATGTATAAGAAGCAGATGATCACCCAAGCCTGCTCTGCAGGAAAATAACAGTTTCTATAGTAGCTGCAACAAATTCCTACAGACCTGGTGACTGACAGAAACACAAACTTATTTGCTTACAGTTCGGTGGTTAAGAAATTCCAGTGAGTCTCACTGGGCTGAGATGAAGGTGCCGGCAGGGCTGCCCTTCTTCCTAGAGCCTTAGGGGAAGCTCATATTCTCTTTCTCGCTATTTTCATCTCCTATAAGCCGCCTACATGCTCAGGCCCATGGCCCCTCCCAGTGTCTTTCCAGATCTACTCTGGGAGCAGGGCTACCTCCCTCCTCCTCTTAAGTGACTATGCCTTCCCCCTGGCTCTGGAGAACAGAGCCTGAATGCACAAAAAAGCTTGGGGTCCCATCACTAACCCCAGAAAAATAGGAGGTAAGATCTCGTGCTTGACCCTTCGAACCCAGGAACCCATTCAGGTAAGTCCTGCGCACTGTGCCAGTGAACCAGGTCACCTCCCACCGAGCAGTCCCAGTTCAAAGATGGATGAGACTGATGAGTGTTTTTAGTTGACTTTCCATAAAGCCAGTAAACACATTTTGAAGGATGAAAGATGAAAACACTATGCGTACACGCAGTTCCCAAGTGTCTCCTTGTTCTAGGGGAAGCCCGTCTCAGTCGAAGCATTTTTCTGGGGGCTTCACATCCTTGGCTTGGGGAAGGCACGGCGGCCAGCGGACCACCATGTATTCGGTGGGTCCACATTCACCGGTTCTGCCTCGTCAAGCCCTGACCCATCGCGTAGTCCGTTCTAACTTCAGAATTATGTACCTTTCTTCTTTTTTTCCCCCAACAAACCACTCCCTGCCCTGAAAATTTCCCTGCCCTGCTTTTCCTTGTGGCGATTTATCAGACATTTGATTGGGTACAGCTTTTAGTGTAGGAATTTTAACCGTTATCAACCTAAGACAAAATATTCAATCATCTGACAATAGTGGGTTTAAATTTCACTAACACTATACACTTTGTTATTAAACATATGTTATCATTATAATTGATAAAATTATATATGTGAATATATGTGAATTTATATAAATATATAATATATATTGTATACATTTCATATAATATATATATGAAAGTGAGACCCCTAATTTATGGTATTAAGTGCCACATTTGAAAAACGTTCTTTGGGAAAATACACTGAGGGGCAATGAGTTAAAAAACAAGTTTAACGAGTTCAGAGGTGCATGTATGTGTTTCATGTGTGTGCTGGTGCCGAAGGCTTTTGTATGTCAGTGGGTTATGTACATCTCCAACAGTGGACAAACAATACAGTTTTGGCAAAGTAGCTTGATTAAGGCCAACATTTTTGAAAGAATGCGTCACAAAACTATATTTACTGGAACAAAATTGTGCATATCTGCTCTAGATCATCCCAGTTTTCTTCTCACATTATTTCTTTTATGTAATGTTAAGTATTTCTCTTTGGAAACAACAAAATATAAAGTTACCAGTTTTTCCTTTTTGTTTTTATCTGTTTCATTTTTTTTTTAGTGTACATGACTGAATTTTCTGATAAATTTTTCACCTGTTACATTTTACTGAGTTAATTGGTAACTACATCTTTATCTTCAATAATCAATATGTTTTTCTATATTAATTATTTAAAACAATTTAATTTATAATACTTTTCTTCTTGAAAAATAAATAGAAATTATTATTACCAGCATATTTTAAAAAGCATTCTAAAGGGGCTATGAAGATTATGTTTAGCAACATCCATCTGTAACAGAGTCTTAATTTAGTTTATGTTACTAAATTTAGTTTAGTTATGCCCCTTGATTTGTAAGAGAAACTGAAAAGGCTGCCATTCAAGTTCCGTGACTTAGGTGAAACTCAATCTTGCTGACTTTCACTGAAATCAATGTTTTAGTGAGAACATTTGGGTAAATATGTATTTGATAATCAGCTTGCCATATTTGAACAAATCGTGGAGATGCGATTCTGTTTTTTGGGTAGTTTTGGCCACTCAGATGTTAACTCTGTCCCTCTCAGGCCTTGTTGTCCTTTCTTCAGCAGCCTGTCCTGTTTCGCTCTTCTTTACTCTGCTTTCTTGTTTTGTTTCACTTTTCTTTTCTTTTTTTCAGCAGTTGTACACTAAATAATAACCTGTTTCCTTACTTTCCATTTTCTGTGCTGCACCCAAAGAGGCAGACACAAAGAAACACAAACATAGCAATAATGACGCAAAGCTAACAAATTTCTTTGTAACAAAGCCATGAAGCGGACAGTAAGTTGGGGCTTCTTCTCTACTTGTTGTTTTTCTAAAATGGTAATTCAAACAATATAAAGATTGGAAATCTATAAAAAGAAAAACAGTATTTTGATTGGTTTTAGACACATAACGAGTTGCCTGGGTTTTCTGAAGAGCAGAATCCAAAGCTTCACTAACCCTACAAAAGGGATTTACTAGGGACAAGGACTATCTGGTAAAATGAAAGGATCAGGGGGCAGCAAGAGAGCCATCAGACCTCAGTGCAGTTTTGACTTGGGTGAAAGAAAAAAGGAAGAAGAAGGAGAGAAGGAAGGTTGGGTAGAAGCATCTCAGGCTGAGGTCCAGTTCTCCCCTACCTCCAGCTCTACTGAGATACTATTTGGTGAGTATCAGGTGTATAATATGATGATTTGATCTTCGTATACACAGCAAAGTGATTGTCATGGAAAGCTTAGTGAATACATCCATCCCTTCACCTAATTACCTTTTTGTTTATGTGTTTCTGTGTGGTGAGAATATTAAAATCTACGCTCTCAGCCACTTTCAAGTCTACTAATGCACAGCATGGTGCCTTTAGCTGACAACACTGCATTGCAACGCAGTTCTGAGAGTTTCCTTTGGGGCAGTCTCCTGTCAAAGTCCCCCGTGATCAGAGGATTCCAGTGTCTTTAGGAGTGGGAGAGCTGTAAGTAGTCTTGTCATGCTTAGTCCCTGACTGGGGAGAGCTGGTGAAAAGGGTGGGTGAATGGGAACTCTGATGGGCTTCATAGACGCAGGGCTGAAGGCTTTCCTCAGTAGTGTCCTCAGCCGGAGATGGGAGAAGTAGATTCCAGTGGCCACCACTGGAATGCCACCTTAGCATTTACACAAATATCTCCATCACTGAGAGTGATCGATCATTTTGCTGACTATGTATCATCTCAAGCCTTTCTGTGTAAGTCCACCAACCGTTAAAATGTCAAGTTATGGGACAATTTAGTGCTATTAATAGAATGAACTAGGAAGTAGCAATGATAAGCATGACTTGGGAGTAATTTGTCAATTTTTGTTGGTATTTTCCTCCACCCTTTTCACCTCATGAGAATACGCTGCCGCTGTGTTTTGCAATGAAATCTACTGTTCAACATGCTCAGGGCCTATTTAATGACACATGCTATTCATCTCAAATTCAGTGTTTCTTAGGCTATTTTGATAAATTACCTTATGGATTTGTTGTAATGAATATCATATGCACTCTTTCTTTATATCCCCTTGATGTTTTTATAATTTCTATTTTGTGTGTTTCCTGGATATATTTTATAAAAATACATTATTAATACAACTTAAAACTTATTAAAATATTTTGCATGGTTTGTCACAGTTGGTATTCGGATCTCAGAGGAGACAAATTAAGACATGATGTGGCTGAATTTAATCAGACAATATGCTGATTTGTTTTCAGAACTTCACCTTCTAATCATTGCTCCAAATTACCATTTCAGACTAAAACTTATACTATTGCATGATGATGTCTGAACACAGATAACATATTGGCAAACATTGATACCATTACTTCTCACGTTATTCATGCTGATATACTGCTATCACTGCAGTCAGAACTTGATTCTTTTTTGTCTCTTGGTTTCCAATCCCCACTTTTTGTCCTGGATTCTTGTAAAATATTTTTTAAAGGCAATTGAATTGTTGAACGAATAATGCCTTAGAGAAATACTGATTGATAAAATATAGATAAGGCTGAGAAAAATTAAACTAAAGGGAATGGAAATATGATTCATTAAAAAAACCTAACTGAATGTTTATGAACAGTAAGTCTGTTTTTACTAAAAAAAGACTGGATTCAGACTTAAGTAAATATCAAAAGAATACTGAGAGATGGAGAAGAAAAGTCTATCTTATGGGTTTTGTCCTTTTACTGCAAAAAAACACTATTTTTCTTTTACTCAGTTTCTTTAAGAATAACCTTGGGATAGACAACACAGTGAGTCAGTGCGTCAGACAATAGGGGTGAATGCAGTCACATGGTTGCTCAGGTGGTGAGGGCATAACCTCTTCAAGACCTTGGAGATAAGAGTGAGAAGTTTTAAATTGGATTCAAAATTGTATTATATGATTTGGTATAGGCATGGAAACCATTAACTCAAAAAGTGCTTTTTTTTCCTTTTTCTTTGTTTCTGTTCTTCTCACCTTAGCACCCTCTGGGACTGGTCAGAGAAATATCAAAATATCTGAAATCATTCATCTGGCTTTATGCTTTCTGAGCTACCACATAAAGAAAAAAATCCATAAAGGTGTTGCCTGTGTCTTGTAACTTTGCTTTGCACTTTTTCAGTGCATTTTGCTCTGTCAGTCACCAGGGATCTTCTAGCTCTTGGAAATCTGATATTCCAACCATTTCCCATTCAGGCCCAATTACTTCTAGGCTAACCCTTTTTATATTTAAAACCTTCCACTTGTTGAATTTACAAATGTATTTAGCTATGCATAGTTTTTTAAATAAATTGGTATGTGGTCTTTATTTGAATGACCTACAAATGAAGATTTTTTAGAAATGGGTTTCTTGGGTTACTCTGTAGCAAATATGTATGCTCCAAGAGAAATATTGTATTTTATACTTTTAACTTACACATATTTGCCAGTTTTGATGCTTGAAACAGGTTGAATATTTCTTATCTTCATTCAAAGATATGCATTAGTTATTTCATTATTTTTATTATCTTTCAGAAAACAATACTATTATTTAATTTGTGATTTTTTTCTAAGGATTAACATAAATAAATTCCTCTTTCCCATTTAAACAGAAATGACATCATCTCCCAGAAGCAGATCCGTAACAATTTATCAGTTATATTTGATTTGTGGTCCTTCACCACAACTATATTCTATGTAATAGTGTTCATAGGCAAGCCAATTTCCTTTAATTATCCAAAAGTTATTTTGTGAGACACTAATACAATACTCCGCTGAAATTAAAATGTATTAGAATTTTTCAATCCTTCATCATCTAATTTAGTCAAAGTAGAAATGAAACAGGGTTGGCATGATCTCTCTGGAGACTGGTGATACTATGTCCTCTATGTATTTTCTGAACTTATATACACTGTGATTTTTTATCACCAACCCCAATTAACTTACACCAGAAACAGCTTTGTATAAAATGACGTCATTGTCCAGATACCTTGGTGGCCTTGGTGTTCCATCCAAAAGTACCTTCCCCAGCTCCAAAACGTTTTCCAACACTGTTGTGACCTTCTCGTCCTCACTGCTATTTTCTTAGATCAGTTTTTCTCAGCTCTTCCTTGGAATACGACAGTAGCCTTAGGGTCTTTCTTGCCCAGCCTAGCTTTTCCAACTGAATGCAACTACATCCATATATTACTGTAACAAAGTAAAATTGATCTTGTTGTTTCTCTCTGTGAAAATCTAAACTGCTTTGTTAAAGCCAGTAGGAGAATTTCACACTTTTCATTGTGCAATGCAAAGCACTTTACCATCTTAAATTAATCTGCTTTGCTTACCTATCCCCAGTACTCTCTGAAATATGGTACATCCTGTATTCCAGCTTATGCCAAGAGGTTCACTGTTCCTCCCCTGCCTGGAACACTTGTCCTGTCCATTTGCATGTGCACAATATTTCTTCTGTTGAAAAAAAAGTTTTCCATTTCATTGTATGATGACATTCTGTGTTGAACCCATGAACTATATCAAACACTAAATTGTTTCAGAAGCCAACCATCAGTCTTCCCTGAATGGCTGGTAGCCCCTTTGATTATTCTCTGCACTGCAGAAAACAGGCCTTAATCATATTTTCATCCCTTTGAAACTTCTTCTTATGAGAAGTCTTATGAGACTTCTTTCACTGGTGGTGTCTACTGCTGGACCGTGAATCACTAGTGCAGAGTCATTTCATCCTCACCTGGGATTACTAAGGCTGCTTACAGATAATGGCACTGAAAACATCCCTACTGATAAAATGGGATTAGGACCCTCTGTGATAACACCTCCCACCAGCCCCTCTGATGACCTATCCCTGTCTCACGGAGCTCTGGCCACACTGGCCACCTTGACTTTTCTTACACAGGGTTTCTCCTCCAGGCTTTTTCCTTGCTGTTTCCTGTGCTTTGAATGTTCATTCCGTAGATTGTCAAATGACTACCCTTCACTTCCTTTAAGACGTTGATTAAATATCATTTTAAAAGTGAGATTTACAACCTCGAATCTTCATCCATCCCATCAAACCTTGCTCTGGTCTGACTGTGTCACCACTGTGATCCCCAAATTCATATGCTGAAATCCTAAACTCTAAGGATATTCATAGTAGGAGGGGTGGCCTTTGGGAGATGCCCAAATCATGAGGACAGAGCCCTCAGGAGTGGAGTGAGTACCTTGTCAGAGAGGTTCCAGAGACTCCTAGCCCCTCCCACCACAGGAAGATATAAGTTCTTGGTAAATGTTTTTCCAAAAACATGGCTCCACCTTCCAGACATTGGCTTCCCTAGCCTGGGGCCTTTTTCCTTAGGATCCTCTTCCTGTATGACTATGATTCCCGAATTACTTGAACCAGTTCTACTGTCTTGACTAAACTCAGATACCAACAATGTTTCCAGAAGTGGTTTCGGGAATTGGGAGTGACGGCAAATACTTCAAGGACGAAATCTGGGATTGTTTCCTGATTTGTTTAGCTTTTAAGTTACTGACTTACATTCTAAGTAGGAACACCAACAGTCGTTATTTTAAACCATGAAATTATCTTTAGTGGGGTTACTTTTGTGTAAGTTACTCTGCTTTGTACTATTTAACCAATATCTTACACTCTCCACATAGATTGTATCAGGGATCAGTGCACCGTTAAAGGAAAAAAAAAAATAGTCCCATGTAGGCTGGGCAGTAGCTGCGAGTGGGACAGACAATGCCTTGGCAGTACATAAAGCACACCCTGGTCAGTAGCTGCCTAATCAACCTAATTGTTACCTTTGTGCTACAAGTTGAAACATATGGAAATATATTTCCTAATTTCCCATGAAACCTGGTGAGAGAGGTACATACTAATTCCTTGCACATCTGTGAAGTGGACATATTAGATCTTAAGTAATCTAAGTATGCCGCTATTACTTTCAAACCAATGGGCTTAAGTAATAGAGAATTCATTTCCCCCTAAAGTCATACTCATACATGACACTAACAGGGAGCTGAATAAGCAGGAGAAATGACTAAATATTCAATTTTATCTTACTCAAGTTCTAATAATCGATATTATGTTAGACTTACAGAAAGTTAAACAATATGAATAACATCAGTGCGATTATTTCTGCTCTTTTAATTCCCTGACTCACGTCATAGATGTCACTTCTTTGCTTTATTTAGGAGATTGGAAAAAAGAAGCAAAATGTACTGTTTGTAATCAAAACTTGTCTAGGGAGTAAACAGTTCCAGCTGTGTTTTTAAACTACACTGAAATATACCGCTTTTATTTGATTTAGGGTTGCAAAGTCCTTGATGAAAAAAAAAAGCCCAGTTTAACCATTTATATCTTGCCACTCATATAAACTACGGAAGGAGATTGAAAAGGGACATCGTGATGCTTATTGAGATATGGTAGCCATCAAAATCTTCATATAGTTTACAGCCAATTTAATCCTATATATGAAAAGGAAGAAGATATAGCCTGCAAATTTACAGTGTTAGTCACTGAAGGTAAGAAATAATGTAATTTTAACCTCCAAAATAAAGGCTTAGAAAATATTCATTATAGATATCTGCCATTTTTTGTTTATTAATTAACTCAATAATTACTACTCTCCAAGGACTAAACTACAACCACGTAAATGTAATGCCACATAAAACAAAGTACCTACCTTTATAGAGTTTACATTCAAGTGGAAGATACAGACAAGATCTATATATTTAAAAATCTCATGTAGTGTTTCATTAGTTCTTACTTTGAAGAGGAAAAATAAAGGTGCTAAAAGAAGACCTTTATGAAGAAGTTACATTTAAGTTGACATCTGGAGCCAGGGAACTATGTATGCAGACATTTAGGGAAAATGAATAAAAATATTTATATGTTTATTGTGTAATTTTAATAAAATTTGCACTCAAAATATTACATCCACATAGGAGGGTGACTAAGAGGATGGGAAGTGAGGGTGGGTGTCCAGTAGTTAGGCCTATTTTATAAGGTCAGTTCTTTCTCAAAGGGTAGGGTAAGGAGTTTGGTATATGTAGGTAATATTAAAAACCTGACATAGATCAAATGTCATTCCATTCGTGAACTTTTACCTAAAAGTGTTGAATATAAATGCTTTCTTTTCTTTTAAATCCTGCAGTTATGATTATTATTATTTTTAATTTCTCTTATGGTTTCTTCCTTAAATAGGCCCTAATAACCTAGAGGGCAAGCTAGTCATACACACACAGACACGTGTGTGTATATATATATATATATATATATATATATATATATTTTTTTTTCTTTTCTGAAATATGGTCAAGATAAGTGTTAGGAATGACTTGGGCACTGTAGACAACATATGGAAATGAGGGAGCCTTTATTTTGTAGTTTATGGAAAAATATTAAAAATAAAGATAGTTATAAAATCTAAACTCATAGAAGACCTGAATAGAGTATATAATCGGCTCCTTATTTTATGGCTGCATTTATATTCTTCTTCTTCTTCTTTTTTCTTTACTTTAAGATAGGCTTTCTAGCTATAGCCAATTACTTGTGATTAGAATGTAGAATTTTCTTCTCCAAACCAAGTCTTCATGATTTTCCCCATACTGTTTTATTTTCTGCAGTAGCGCAAGCAAAATTCCTGATGTGGGTGATTCTCATTCATGCTTTCAAACTGAAGTCATTCATGTGGGAAACCTTCACTAACTGCAAATGTTTATTTACCAACTTCTACTTTTTTCCAACATTTAGGGGCTTCCTTTGTATAGCACCTCCCTACGGTGATATTTGATACCTATTTTAATTATATGTTTAACTACCACTGACTTCAACAGGCTGTTGACTTCATGAGAATTAAGACCATTTTTAACTATCATTTGCTATCATAAGACACAATTTATATCAAATTAATGTGATGAATACTATTGACATCTCTGGGCAAGTCCCTTAAGCAGGTCTACAATGGTGAGAGAGGAAGCAGAGGAGCGTGGCCTGGATTTTTGTGGTGGTTTAATGGGTGGGGCGAGGATGAGGGTTCATGCAGGAAAGGGTTGAATGTTTCGAACACTCCACTTGATGTCCTTCTTACCATCGTGATCAGATGTGGAACACAGAGGGAGAGGGTCGGGGAGGCCTAAGGCTTTCAGCAGCCAGACATCAAAAACTCTGCCCATCAATGAGTGATTGTAAAATCTTAGGAACACAGATGAGAAAATTGAATTTTCTACTTGCCATGAAATACAGAAGTCATTAAGTTGGAAGTTACTTTTCCATTCTCTTTCCATAATAACAATATGGAAAATGTTATTATACTCAAAGAGGATTTCCTTTGACTTATGAGGCTGTTATATACTGCAGTAGATTATTAATTTTAGTTTTTTGGGTTAACATGATTTGAAATAATAAAATGTATCTTTGCAGGAATTATATTGGCTAAATAAGAACTATATTTAGCATGCCAATCATTTGCAGTATAGTTTTACTACTCTAAGGACAAAGTTGGCATTTATAAAGGACAATAAAAATAGTTAGAATCAATTATTACATTATGTACAGATGAGTTATTTTTGTTGTCTATTAGTCTGCCTTATCCCTACTAAAACAACAGTGATAAACATCTGTCCCTTAAACCAAAAGCTATATATTTTTTTTCTTTTTGGTTAAAAGGGCTAATGATCTTCTCAGATGAGTACCTGTTTATGTAAGAATCTATACTTTATTTTTAAAGTCATTAATATCTTAAAAATAACTTTTGCAAAAAAAACTGCAGGTATTCGAGGTGTGCATGTATGAAAACGAGTGATTTGTAGGTTCTTTTGGTAACATTGTATAACAATAACTGCATTTTAAAGTTGCATAAAAGCTTTATGATTATTAAATCTTCAAGAAATTGAAAGATTATTCAGGGGAATAAAGCATAATGTCAGAAAATTAATATCTTTGGGAGAAAGTGACCAAATCTTTCCTCATTCTTTCTATCATTCCTAATAAATTGGGATTTCTATGGTCTTAAAGTCTTAAGTAATTTTAAAGTTTTAGTGTCTTTAATAAAATGAATCAATAAGTAATAACAGTAATTTATAAAAATCAAATAAATGACAGATTTTATATGTTTAGAGATTAAAAGAGCTTCTATCTCCATGGCAAACTTCATCTCAGGTATCTGGCTAATTTCCTTACTACATGTGCAATAAAGTTTCTGCTTTATACTTTATACTTTATAAAGTATTTGCTTTAAAACAAGTTCCTCAATGCGAGATGAACCACAGTAACGGCACAAGGTGGTGAAAAGATGAGCCACTTCTTAGAAACTCGGCAGAACTGCCACAATTCATGACGGAAATGATTATAATGAGAGAATACTCAATCGTTCTCCATTTCAATAGTTTTTAATAAAAAGTGTCTTATTCCTTCTTAATACTTAATGACACTTTTTTTTTCACATTAAAATCTCCATGCAAGTGAAATCCAGCACCACCGTCCTGTGAAAATCTAGCTGTGTGTACTCTGCACAGGTCCTCAATTTCCCTGCCGTTCCCTCATGAGAGGATTCTGCCTGACATCCCTTACCCCTCAAACTAGGGATGCTCCCCCTCGTTCTCTTCATTAACAAAGGGCCTTCCATGGAAAGACATCACTTGCCAGCCCATTGCTGTCTTGGAGAGTGACTCGATCAGGGCCCTTTTGCGGGTGGCGGTGATAGCAGTAGTGGGATTATCAGAACCTCTCAGAATTATTAAACTTGATGTTTATGTGTCATTGGCCCAAATACGAATATTTACTTTTAAAAATGAAATATGTAATGAGTCTATTTTTTACCCACCTAACATTATAAGAATGTCACTGTATTTTTATAAAATTACTTTTAAAGTCAAGATTTCACTTTCTCCCCATTCTGAAAAATATCTGTGAAGAAAAAGGAGAATATTATTATTTGTTGTTTTTCATAGTTAAATACTAAGTCTTTTGTGCATTTACTTTAGAGTTACTGTTTCTTTTGGAAAGATTGTTTTGGGATTTGTAATTTATCACTTTTGTTCAAAAAATGTGTAGTTTTTACAAAGGTGTCATTGTCTAAATATTTACAATGAAGAAGAATACTGTTAAGATGTTCAGTCTACAGAGATGTGTAACTGTTGGCATCATTTTATGAAAAAAATCAATTAAAATTAAATAATTCTAATATTAATAGAATGGTATTTTAACTAAAATAACTAATTAGACCTTCCTATAGTTGCAACAGTGTGTGTGTGTATGAGTGTTAAGATTATAAATGTTGGGTGGGAATGAGGGGGTTTTGGATTTTGATAGACTAAAAAAAATTGTCTACATTACTGGAAGAGTCTCCTTGGTTTATTATTTGTCTTGTTTTAATTTAACCAAAAGCAAGTAATTTCATTTCCATACTGGTTTTATTCTGACTCTTGCAAACATCACCAACAGCAAGCTTTAATCAGCCCGGGTCACCCTTTATTAGCCAAGAGAGCCTTACTGTTCTGTTTTCTGTGCATTTTCTTACTGTTTTCCGTGCAGTTTATTTTGACAATATTAATCTGCTATTTTATTGCCTGGCTATTTAGAGCATTTTGCAGTTCAACCAGAATACTAATAAGGCTGCCACAAATTTTTCATTGTCATACATTGGGTAAAAATACTTAAGTGTTATACATACATACACATACATGATCCATGTTAATTTAGAAAGCAGACAAATAAATATATTCAATAAAAATATATATTCAAAAACAGATTCCTTAAGTTAGAAGTACTTCAGTAAAAAAAAAGAGTTATTTAAAAGTGTTTATAGTTTGAAATTCTTTATGTGTAAATAACATAAAAAATAGTCACTAAAGATAAAAATTTTGATCGACTTCAATATGTACTTTTCCAGCTTTTTTTTTTTTAATTTCAGAATAACATATATTAGACCAAATCTTAGGAGTAAATTGAAACTAGTATACGGTCTATAGTTTCTTGGTTTCTCTCATCCATTTCTATCACAATGCTAGCTTCGCCAGGCAGCTTAAGAATATAGCAAATCATTCACAAATTGTGGCAGGTAGTCAACCTGCATATTTCAGAGCTGTCAAGTTTGAGGGTCTCAATCAATTTTGACATATCCGGCTATTTCCTTTCATATCCTAGCTTCTCTAAATATTATCATTTCTTAGGTATCATTTTAGGTCCACAGGCTTATTTCTCCTCCTAACATAAAGAAAAGTTGTATCTCTTAGCATGTCTTTTCTACCCTTAGTATGGCAGAAAGTGATATATTAAATAAGCAACCTCATCCTGAAATGCTGTATTGAAAAGAAATGTATGGGTAGGGGATACATTAAAAATGGCATATTTAATACTTGTAAAAGTAATTTCTTAGGAAGATTTTAAACTGTTTTAATAAGTTGAAATAAAGTCGATAATAAAGTAGCATGGCTGTTATTTGAAAGAAATGTTTTCTAAAGATTACCAATTATTTATCCATGAATAAAAATACTCAAGAATAAACTGAAAAACCCATATTGCTATTTTTAATACCAAATATACAGTCAGGAAACTTTCTAGTAACATATTTTGAAGTGCAGAGATCCTTTACTCAGCCATATCCAGTCTACTCATGAGTCAAAGAAAGGCATTTCTGTTGCAGTTATTTTTTTAATCTCTAGCATTTCTTTTTCAGTTTTATTTAAGTTTCCATATCTCTGCTCTCATTATTCTGTGTGTTCTTTTATGTTGTCTGCTTCTTCCATTAGAGCTGTATGATATTCGATTTTAAACCTGACTGGCTGGGAGTGCCCAGTTACCTGGTAAGCCATGGTCTGGGTATGCCCGTGAGGGCGTTGTGGGAAAGGCTAGCTCTCGAATTGGTAGAGTGTCTTTTCCTCCTCGCCACACTGAAGGCAAGCATGATCCAATCAGTTGAGGCCTTCTGTAGACCCACAAGGTGGAGAAAGAGACAATTTGCTTTCTGCTTGAGCCGGGACATCCATCTTCCTGTGCCCTCAGAAGATGGCATTCCAGTTCTTGGGCCTTTGGACTCACGCTGGGGCTCCCACGGACCCCTCTGGTTCTCGGGCCTTCACAGTCGGACTGAATTACACCACTGGGGTTCCGGGTTCTGCTGGTGGCAGATGTTGGTACTTTTGGGCTTCCATAATTGTGTGGAAGCCCAAATTCTTCCATAATTCTATATATAATTTCTCTTCGATTCTCCTTGGAGAACACAGACTACCTCAAGCTCTTGGCATACTGATTTTTAAAAAATATATGGTATGGTAATTGTTTACATTAAGGCTTTACTTACTCTCCTTCATAGCATCATTTGTGTTTGCACATTCCAATGTGAAGGAAATATATATTAAGAAACTTGGCTACTATTATTTGTTTGAGCAACTGTTATAAATGTGGCAAATTTTTTAGGATATGAAAATAAGTATTTTTTAGAATATGAAAATAAGTATTTTTCTAACTAGATGATACTTTCATATTTAAGAAATTATTGGTTGTTTTAATAAGTAGAATGACAATTGCCAGCCCTTTCTCAAAAAGATATCCTAATTCCCAGACTTCGTGAATATGTTAGGATACATGGCAAAGAGAGGTTAATGCTGCTAGTTAGCTGACCTTAAAACAAGGACATTAACCTGATGATAAGGGGAGAAATAATGCAATAATAGAGGTCCTTAAAAATGGTATGTGGTGGTGGAGGGGAGAGTCAGAAGGAGGTGTGACACTGGGAGAAAAGTGGCAAGAAATAAACTTCACTGCTTTTGAAGATGGAGGGAGGGGGCTATGAGCTAAGGAATGGGGGCCTCCTCTAGATGCAGGAGATGTAAAGTAACAGAGCATCCCTCCACAGCCACCAGAGAGGGTGCAGCCCTGTCAGCACCTTGATTTTAGTCCAGTGTGACCCATGTCAGACTTCTCACCTACAGAACTATAAGATAATGAATTTTTATCTTTTAAATCACTAAATTTGTGGTGACTTGTTACAATAGCAATAAGAAACTAATGCAGTTATACATTAATCTACTTTTCTAAAACATGTTAATGTAAGCACAGGGAAAGAGTATTTTTTGTCATTTTTGTTTGCTCTTTTAAAATATGAGACAAATATCATCAGAGTGCCTTGAGCTAAGATCTTGAGGTGAGGTCACTGTCTGTAACTCTGGGTACTGTGTCAGTACACCTCACATATGCCCCCATATATCTAAAATATATATACTAGGGGTACTGCAATCTTACAATCATAGGAATGGGTCTCCAGAATATGTCAGCAGGGGGTGCTCACGTACAGGGCGACATTGCTGCTGACACAAACATCTTCTGACCCCTGGGAAAGGACACACCGGCAGTGCCTGTTCTAGGAATTAATACACATCTGGAGAAATTCAGAAACAATGACTGAAAATATGCCAACCAGAAGAGTCAATATTTTGCATTTATTTTTGAATATTTATTCTACATATGAATAAATAATTGTTAAAGAAAGAAAACTTTAATTTATTAAATTTATTTTCACTGTACTTTTGTCATAGTGATGGAAGGTCTACATTTCTGTCATATCAAGTTTTTAAGGTGGAAAACAATGTTGTAGTTGATATACTACAAATTTCAGGTAGAATTCTTGATATCTATTGTGCCCTTATAGGGCATAGAAGTATTTTATCAAAATCACCAGAATTCGTTATCGAGCAAATTTGCCATCTTGGTGACCTTCTCTATATTTTATGATCATGTAGTCCTTGATTAAAATGTTTTTGAATTTTTATTTTAGAATTTCCTTAAGCAATTATTCAGGAATATGCCTAGAATTTTAGGCTTACCTTATTTTTATTTTCCTCTCTCTGCGGCTCAATTTCTTTCTCTAATATTTTTATATCTATTCTCATGCAAGTTATCTAGGTTAGTTATTCATGTTGTGGATGAAATGCATTTGTTTCAAAAATTAAATGTATTTCCATAAAGTGAAGCCTTACCCTGGTTTAGGATGTCCAAACAAAGAATGAATGGGGGTCGCATAAAGTAACTTCCAGAGGAAATTTTCACACGTGCACACAAAGGTGGAGAATTCTATCGCAAATGAAATGAATCCCGTTCCCCGGGGCTAGCAGCTTACCCAGTGCCTGCTACCACGTCTCTGCGCCGTGTGAGTGAGGCCGCAGCTCGGAGCACAAGCCAGACCCAGCCCTGAGGAGTAAGTAAATCAGGGTTTGTCCGCCGTTCTTGCGCTGATTGAAACTTGTTCCATGATTCCCAGATAGTAAGGACTATTCTCCATTCCCTGTAACAAACTCTCTGAGTTACACCCATGTTTTAATAACCCATTATTGACTTCTCACTATGTCTGTCTTGTTCCCTAGTCAACCACTCCATCTACGACAGTTGTCCTCTTGCTTAATAAAGTCATTTTTTAAAAAATTGTCATCTATTTATATATGTTGTAGTAACTCACAGCTATATATTGTTTTTAATACTTCTCACCATCCCAGGACGTTCCTGGGAGCCTATGAAGAGAAGGCTGATGCTGATAGCAGCTACTCCAGAGTACTTGACGTTTGCTGCTGCTGAACTCTTCCTGGCCAAAGAGAACAGATCTATTGCACAGGTCCATCCGAGGTCCGGATTGCTTCTCTCTACACTTAATTCCAAGGTTACTATGATTAGAGAATCCTGCATTTATTTGGTTGTGTTTACTTTTCTTAAACAAAGAGGTAAGCACAAATATTATTCGTAGTCATTTCAAATGGTTTCAGTGGAGACTTTAAGTAAAAGTGGGGTATTTATAAATAGCACACTGTTTGCAGAGAAGCGTTTCAGCTCATTCAAACTCATCAGGGCATTGGCTAATATTTAGATAAGCAGAAAAACAAATTAATGTTCAATCAAATCTAGTTTTGTTACATGTCAGGCAGTGGGAACTTGTTTTTAATGAGTTAATAATTCTGAGACTGTCTCCCAAGTATACACTAATAGGTTGCATATTTTTCATTTGTTCTGCTTATCACAAGGGTGGCTAACGTCATATCTGCTTCAATGATGGACTTCTTTCAGAGTGTTTTGACCTTTTAGCCAATTTGGAATGCTTTTTACCCCTTCGCCACAGTTAGGAAAGATTGATCAGTTACTATGTAATACTCCTACTTTCGAGAATGCTCCTATATCTGGGTCAAGACCATTCCCAAACAGCCAAACACATATTTTATTGGTTTAATATTGCAGGTGGTTATATCACTTTCGTAAAAGACCTTTTACTTTCTTTAATTTCAGTGTAGAATCTGGCAAGTGAAATGATAATCAATCACATTTGTTCAGTTGCTTTTTCAAAGCTTAGGTGTTACACTGTGAAAAGCTTCTACTGAGCAGACACAGTGGGATTTCATAAGGGATTTTATTAGGCAGACTCTATGCTAGCTTAAAAATGATTTAATTTGCAATGTGCATACACCACAGATATTACCATTGCAGAAGAACCTATGGGGTATGAAATATCAATTTGCATTTTTTCAAGATCCAATCATTTTAAATAGGTGTTGTGTCTGTGGGCTAATTCAAAAGGGAGATAGGAAATGGAATGATAAAACAACAAGCAGGTGCAGCAAGTGAATTCATCTTCACTGGGTATTTGAAATCAGGAAAATCAAGTAGCATTTACTGTCCTTTTTTATTCCTACAGCTGCAAGATGTAATAGAAAATGCACCTCACTTGGATCCAGGAGTCTTGGATTCTATGCACAGTTCTGTGCCTAAATAGTTAGAAACTAAATTAGGTTCTCAGACACTACACCATGTAAATGAGGTGATCCCAATTAAAATGACTCTGCTAGAAGCATTCAGAAGGAAGGAATTTTTGGTTACCCCCAAAATATTCTGAGCCAATCTTATCTATAATTGATAAGATCTGACAATGGTTTCTCTTCCTGAAGAGTATCATTAAATTTTGGTTGACTCTTAGCAAAGTACATGGTATATACTTGGCATTCAATGAGTGTAAACTCACTTTTTGTATCTTTAGATATTCCATCATTCATTTTAAAGGTGGGCTGTCATTCTACATAGATTGCCATCTCGAATCCCTTCTCAAATATCGTCTGCTTCTTTTAGTTCTCTGTGCAGGGGAGGGTGAGGAGGGTGCTGCGTGGGAGGTGTTCCTTAGCAGATTTTGATAAGCTCATTATTATGATACTGATACATAATTAAAACTGATAATATTTACTTAGTGCCTATTTTCTTCTGAGAACTGTAAGTGAAATGCTATGTTATATTAAGCTTCAAAATAGCTGTTAGAGGTAAGTGCTAGATATTATTTCTATAAATGAGAAACTAAGCTTAGAAGGTAAGTTCACACAAGCAGTAATTGGTGAAGCAGTTTGGATTCAAATGATTCCCTGTCCATTTCCAATGGATTAGAATATAAGCAATTCAGGCATGAATCATAAACTGGCCAGATTTGTTTTCATTCTCAATATTGTTAGGAGCCCAGTTAGTCCTCAATAAAAATGTGTTAAAAATTCTATATATATATATATTTTTTTTGATTGCCAGTTTGCAACATCTGCAACTTAATGTATGGTAAATATTTATTATAGATCTATTAAGTAGATCTATTTGATAAATGTACTAGCCGAATCTAACTTCATATTTATATCTTTACTTAAAATCTGGAAAAGATTTCTGTCTCTTTCAGTCTTGTGAAGAAATTTTGAATACTGAAAACAGTTCCTTGCAGGAGCACTGAATCACGTAATGATAACTTCTCACATTAGAGACGTAAGATCCTAAAACACCTGAAAAGGTAGTGAAAGATGATCCCTGAAGAGTCTAATGGCCAGTGACTCATGTCAGAAAGAAGCTAAATATTCATGTCTTAAGGTCCTCCTCATTGAGGTATATCCAAACACACAAAATGGATTGTTAAAAAAAAAAAAATCCTTCGAAAAACAAGAAACCAATTCATGGAATGGGTGATCCAATAACTTCATTCCACATCAAACAGAAACATTGTTCCGAATGCTCCGGTCTCAGGGTTCCTGAAGAATACAACGTTCAGACTCGAAATAAGAGAGAAGATGGCAGAAGATGGCAGAGCCAGGCTGCAGAAGGCTACCTTATGAGAGGAGGTGTTCCCTGTCCCCTGAGAAACTAGTTAGAGGCAGAACCAGAGAATAAGCAAAACTAGCTTTGTAGTTCTCAAAAGTGACTGTGTTAAAGTCACACGGGAGTGTTTCAAATAGCGATGCTGGGGCCCCACTTCCAGAATGTTAATTTGCCTCATGTGGCCCCAGATCACCTAAAACTTTTATAACCATCTAGTTTGATTCAAATATTCAGCCCAAGTAGAAAATTATTTCATTTGTACACTATTCCATTAAAAAAAAAATCTCCAAATGTATTGACTTAAAACAACAATGATTTATTGCTTCCTGCCAATTCTGTGAACTTGAGTAGTTCTGGGCTGTTCTGCTCTACATGTTTTTGGCTGAGGTCCCCCAATGGGTTGGATTCAGCGAGCACAGCAGACATAGAAGAAAGTCCCAAAGCTTCCCACACAGAGCTGGACATACGGACACTCAGCCTGGCCCCTCCGTCTCCACACAGTACCTCATAACTCCTGCGTCCTGGCCAAGCTACGTTGTGTCACAATGGCTGCCTTCCTGAGAGACAGGAAGTAGAAAAATGCCCATTTTCTTAAGACCTGGTCTTGAAAGTTCCAGAACGACATCTCTGTCACATCACACTGGTCAAAGTAAATACTGAAAAGAAGGGAAATTTAACTATTACTCTTCGCGTGGGAAGAGTGGCAAAACCCCTAGTGGCCACCTTTAACCCACTGCAAGAACTAGCACTGTAGCCCTACCATCTCTCCCATAGGTAGCTTGATGTGGCCTTGGAAGGAAGTTATGTCTGCATTTTAGGGCAAGGTTTCAGGTAAGGATGAGAGAGTAGGGAAGAAAGAAAGAAGAGAAGGAAAATATAACAGCGGAGCCGATATGCTGAGGTTGTAGAGGAGTCTATTAGTCATGTAATCAGAGTGTGGGGAAATAATTTTAGAGATAGGATAAGAGGGAACACAAGTTCAGGGCTGAAAAAACATGGGATGTCATGGAGGTAGCCTAAACGGGGGTGTTGTACAAAGAACAGATAAACTATGAGTGTAGCCAGCTTCCCTTTCCAATGTCACTTCACATGATGGTCTCTGTGGAAGTCATTAGTGCTATTTATTTATATTTATATTTTCAGTTTTTTGATTTCTGAGTGCTTGGCAGTATTGCAGTGGTCCACGTACTTTGATGTTATATATGTCCGTGAAACATGCTTTCGTCAATGAAATGTGAACACAAGTTACATGTTCATCATTGAGAAGAACTGACAAGGAAGAGAACACCTTTACATACCTTGCCTTTTCCTGTTGAACAGATGGGGAAACATGTGTCATAATAAATCCTCCTTCAGTCTGGAGACAGAGTGACTAGGATTATGAATGTCCCTCCTGCCAATAGCTTTGCACATAGAATAAGGAATGTGAGTGAAAAATAATCTTTGTGGAATTCACTGCCAGTTTTAAAGTTACTGTGTGTTTGTTTTTCTCTTCAGTATAACCTGCCAGGTCCCGAGAGTAGAGTGGTAGGGTGCTCTGATGGGTGGGGGGTACTCACATTTCTCAGTATTTTCTTACTTTCATCTTGGCAATGGAGATTTGCTCTCTACCCTAGTTGTAGGTTTGGACAGTGCCAGGTGGAAGAACGTTTACAGTGCATCTCACGGTCTAGGACACAAATCAGCCTTGAAATGTCATCTTAGAATGGTCTGCCACTTGAAGCCTTATGTCTATATTTTATAGTTTTATATCTCTGCTGACCATTTGCTGATGAGTGGAATGAGCACTGGAAACTGTCAGGGAATTACTTGTCCAACTTTCCTGTCCTCAGTCACACCAAGGAAAGCTTCGCTACTCAAAGTGCAAAGGGGGTGCAATAAGAAATCCTACAGAAGTTCAACATCCAGAATTCCACAGCAGATAAATGTGGGCTCCCTCTGCCTGTTTTAGGAAAACTCTGTCATGCTCTAGCACTGACTTTGGGCTTAGAGACAGAAATTCACATCTTCCACTGGTTTCCATGGCAGTAAACTGGCACTGTGATAGAGAACTTAATTGTTTCTATGTAGGTAAAGTACCCATATTAATTAAGTTGTAGTTGTGAAAATGTATGAAGTGAACTGAAGATGCCTTTTCTGCTTTCGTCTTGGTGGTGTGGCAGATAGTGTTTTCAGGGTGTTGCATTCTTGCCCATGTCATAGTGTTGCAGTGGCTTATTAGTGCAAATTCTACCCTGTAATTTTACCCCTTTTTAAATAGACTTTATTTTCAAGGGAAGTTTTACCTTCACAGCAAAATTGAGCCCAAGGTGCTCAGAGTTCCCGTACATGCCCTGCGTGCACAGGTGTGCCCATATGTACACGCACAGTCTCTCCAGCAACATCTCTCACCCGAGTGGTACATTGGCTACAACTGATGAACCCACAGGACACATCATTATCACAAAATGTCCGTAGTTTACATGATGATTCCCTCTTGGTGGTGCACATTCCATTGGCTTGGAGGAATGTAGAATGACATGTATCTACATTTATAGTATTCTATAAAAGACTTTCACTGCCCTAAAAATTCCCTGTGCTGTGCCCATTCATCCCTTCTTCCCCCCCAACCCCTAGCAAAAAGTCATCTTTTTACTGCCTCCCTAGTTTTTCATTTTCTAGAACATAATATAGTCAGAATCATACAATATTTAGCCTTTTCAGATTGGCTTCTTTCACTTAGTAACACCCATTCCCCTAACGAAGGATGTCTTGGTTGCTTTGTGATTTGTCAATCATGAGTGAAGCTGATACGAACATCTGTGTGCAGCTTCTTTGGTGAACCTAAGTTTTCCTCATTTGGGTAAATACCAAGGAGGTCAGTCACCAGATAATATGGTTGTGACTGCGTCCATTGTGGCACATCCTCGCCAATATTTGGTGGTGTTGGTGTTTTGGATTTTGGCCATTCTACTAGGTACATAATAGTATCTCATTGTTGTTTTAATTTTCAATTCATGAATGACATATTTTTATATACTTATTTGCCATCTCAATATCTTTGTGAGGTGTCTGTTCATGTCTTTTGTCCATTTTTAGATAGGCTAGTTCATTTTCTTTTTGTTGAGAGTTGTTGTATATATATTTTGTTTTATATATTTAAGTCCTTTTTCTTTTTATATTGTGGATAGCAGTGATCAGATATGTCTTTGAAAAATGTTTCTCCTAGGCTGTAGTCTGTTTTCTCATTCTCTTGACAGCGTCTGTAACAGAGCATTTTAAATTTTAATAAAGCCCAGCTTATCAATCATTTTGTTTTCATGGAACATGCCATTGGTGTTGTACCTAAAAGGCCCTCATCATTCTTTTTGCATTATGTATACAATTTTACTGTGTATTTTTATTTCCTCTTCATAACTATGGTGAATTAACAAAGCTACTTTTTTATTATAGTAAGTTCTTAATTAATAAAGTGAAATACAGAATATTTTGACGACAAAGCTCAGTCTGTCGTTTCACTTATTTTCATTAAACAACTGTTTGTTTAATGAGAACAAATATTCTTATTATGTAATAATCACCTTGCCCTACTTTTTGTTTTTCTGAAAAATAAAAAGAAACCTTAATGGTTCTGAAATGACAAGTAGAATTATTTTGCGTAGAGTGAAATTACAAATGGGAATAAAATAACATTCATAAATATGCTGAATATCTTATCTGTGTATATGTGTGCATATAATTGTGTATGAGTGGAAATAATTGGCAGAAGTATGGAATTTTATTTATCTAACAGGATACCATGAGTTCCATCCTCATTCTTGCTCCCCACAGGGAACGCTCATTGTTTGCTTCCTTTTCTCTCCTGCTTGCTGTGTAATTTAAGACTGATGCCTCCCTGTGGGAAACAAAACCTGATCAGAGAACAGGTTGCATTGCCTCCTAAAGAAATTATGCCTTAGTGACTGCTGATATTGGCTCTATAATAATGGAAATGTATAATTAATGTCTTTGCTTCAACAGTTCTGGTAATAGAACCACCTGAAACTGATTCAAAAAGAAGGATTTAATATTGAATCTTCTCTCTGTCTAACTATTAATGTGTTGGATTGTAGGAACCGCAGTGTACTAAAATGAGATAATTGGATTTTTGATACCTGGATTGGTTATTGTGCCTATAGTTGAAACACTAAATAATGGGAATCTGCCATGTAAAATCAAAGAGAATAAAAAGTCAATTCTATACAGGTTAGACTTTTTTGTAAGTCAAAAATACCCAGCTATTATACATCTTTTTTTCTTGAGTGTTTTAGATATAATACATTTTTAATTTCAGAATTGCATTTGCTTATGAGATGAAGTTCTGAATTGTATTTTTGAAATGTATGATGACCTCAACATTTCCAATTAAATTTTTTTTTTTAATTCACAGTAGAGGCTGAACATCTGGTAATATGATTCAAATGTCCTCCATCTTCTCACCCCAGAGACTTAATTGACTATCTTCTATTTATATTTTGATTCAAATTTTCAAATGCCCACTTTATTCTGCTGCAATATGTGTTTAGGGATTTGAAATGAATGAATTCAATACACCTTTCAAGATTGGTAGCTCTCCCAACCCTCAAATATTAGGGCTAAGTAGAGCAATACTTTGAAGAAAAAAAAAATGTGTAATGGAATGACTTTGCTAATTATAGGCAAATGCAATCCAGTAAAAGATTAATAATTAAAATAGGAATCCTACTTTAGTAACTATCATAACCAGGAATAAAAACTGAATACAAAGTAGAAATGAGTGTTTTAGAGGAAATTATCCATAAACATAATTAAATATGTAGTTTGTTAATTGGTACAATTTTAGAATACTACACAAAATGTTCACTAGACTCTGGACCCATCATGCATAAAGAATTTTCCTAACTTTATAGCCTAGATATACCAGCTCCAGTTAGGCAATCCTAGATCATTTATACGCAACTTTTAAGAGCCAAATGTTGGCACTGGCTAGTATCAAAGTATGTGAGCTGACTGTGAAGTATTTTGATTTTGTGAGCCAGTTGATACCATATTTGTTGCTTGAAATCAGCTGTGGCAAGAAGTGTTTGCACTACAGAAATTGGCCAACATTAAAAATCAGAATTGACATTGTTTGTTTTATAATGTTTACTAAATAAACATTAAACGTGTAGCAGCTCACAACTCTCTATGCCTTAATTTCTGTATACATAATATGTGGATAACAATCATACCTTTATTTAATGTTTTTTTTTATTTTAACTGCCTTAATTGATCTTTTGAAAGGTGTAGTGACTGATGTCCACTAAGCTCTACATAAATGCTATTATCTAGAAAAATTATAAAATCCAAGTTAGAAACTAATTAAAGCAAGCTGTGGTGCAATCTACAAATATTCATTGAGTTATTCTTAGTGAGTATAGGTCTTCTTTTAGGCCCTGGCTTAAATTAATGACAAAACAAAGATACACATCCTTTCAGAATGTGCATTCAAGCTGTGAAACAGAGACACAAAACTATGTGCATGACAAATTACTACATAATCTAATCTGGAGTTCCAAAAGTTTTACCTATTATTAAGACGAAAAGGATGCTAGAATAAGGAGATGATGAGGGGAGGAATGTTAGAGCGATCAGATTAGAAATCATCTGAGGGGTACTCAAATTAATTGTGAAAAATATAGACAAATACTGTCGCAAATTTCTAAGTAAACTTTTTCTAAAACCATTAAAAGACTTCTTGAACAAATCGATTCTGACTATACATCTAATGCCTCCAACTGACTCCACTTCTCCCAGCCTGATTCTCTAGTTGATCAATTGATATTAACTTTTTTAAAAAAGAGTTTATGTATTTATTTTTAGAGAGAGGAGAAGGGAGGGAGAAAGAGAGACATCAATGTGTGAGAGAAACATCATCGGCTGCCTATTGCACGCCCCCTACTGGGGACCTGGCCTGCAACCCAGGCAAGTGCTCTGACAGGAAATCAAACTGGCAACCTTTCAGTTTGCAGGCCAGCACTCAGTCCACTGAGCCATAACAGCCAGGGCAATATTAACTTAATTTTATGACAAGCCCTCTCGATCACCCGGTCCTAAAGCATGCAGGATTTGAATACAATATGAAATAATCTAAATTACATAAAAGGCATCAAGTACCAGTAAATAATGCAGTTACATAATATTTGTAGATTGCCAGTAGGGAGCGCTCACTGGCAAGGAAATGCAGTTTTAGCAGTTCAGTTAAAGGCCTAGGGCATGCGGGTGTGAAGATGCTGTGGACTAGTTGCTATCCCCCTTCTAAGTCATACTCCCACGTCACTCTTAGCTGCTATGCAGCCGATTAGAGTGGAAACTGCTCTCATAGCTAAATGTTTTTAGGAAGAAATATCCTTTCCTTTTGTCTTCTTATGTGTCTGGAAGTCAAGTAATAGCTTCATTTTTTAAGGTAGTGTAGGGATGGTGAGCATGGAGTTGCAAGAAAGAAATATTGAGCTAGAAGGAAGGGCGTTGAAAGAGAAATACTTTCCATAACATTATTTTAGAATTTCTATCATTTCTCTATGTAAGTAATGGGTACCTATTCTCTAATAGGGTTACTGAGTCATGTACAGGAGAGTAATTCTTTCCAGATCTTACAAAAGGAGGAATAGTATGAAACTTTTAAAATGTATTTATCAAAAAAGAAAAAAAAACCCTCTATTATTTACTTCTATAATAGATTTTTCTGGCTACATACCATGGACCACTACTTTGATCCTAGCTTTCTCTACATCAAAATAACAGAAATAAAAACTGAAGGTTAAAAACATGTCTCTCAACCTATTTAGTAGATATTGTTTCTCTACAATAGATTCTTACCGGTGTGAGTGGTACTTAACATAATACGTTTTAAGATAAAGATACAGCATTTTGTATCGTAAATGTGCACATCAATAAAGCCATGAATAAAATAACATTGTATGTACTACACTGATAGAAGTTATTTCAAGTAATGCTTCACAATGAGATATCGGGGCAAAGAAAGGAACTTAAATGTTCTCTTTATATGTCACCCTGAAACCATTGCATAATACTAACCCCTCAAGCGTTTGATTTTTTGAAAGATAGACATATCTTCATCAACTCTTACTTAGGTATATCAGTTTCCTTTTAATATTATATTGTACGCTTCTTTTTATATATTTATACAATTTTTACATTTATGTTATCAAAGTAAATATATTGAAATGCATATTTCCCCTTAGGTAATTAATGAGAACACAATAAAATGGAAATGTAGAAGAATGGGGAAGGAAAGAAAAACAAAAATGGGGAAAAAGGTGTCATGAATTCTAGAGCGAAGATAGGTTGCCATTTCCAGTTCCAGATGGTTTAGTATCTAGTTTCCCAAATACAGGTTATTTACATATGCTTCTGCACTGATATAGTGTGTACATCACAGAAATACACTTTTAAAAAACTCTAAAGGATGAAATGCATATGAAATTAAAATAATTTAAAACATTTTATCTATTAATTGTCAAAATTGTATATAATATAGCTCTAATTAAATAAACCACAGCCATGTGCCACTTAAAGATGGGGACAGGTCTGAGAAACGTGTGGTCCAGCGACTCTGCCCCACCAACCCCACGGTGCACACTTACACCCCGACGGAACAACCCACGGCTGCGCTGCCCGTGCTAGACTTTTGTACGACTGGCGGCGCAGTAGGTTCGTGTCCCCCAGCATCAGCACAGACGCGGGAGGAACTGGAGTGTGAGCCCTGACAGTGGGCTTTTCTCTCTGTGATGCGACCGCCTGATCCAGGCTTTAGGGCCAGGCATCCAGGGCACAGCTGGCTGTCTGGATACGCCGCACATCCAGCGCAGAGCTGGGGACCAGCCTCCCCCACAGAAGCTCCTTTATTTCAGAGACCGTGGTTATCTCAGATAATCGACCGTTGGGGCTACCTGTTCTCTTTTCTTCCCGCGCTTCAAATTCCCATTCTCAGCTTCTAAGTCCACCAATGAAAAGAGAGCCCGATCGCTGGGCGCAGCCCCCACCTCCCAGGCAGGGAAGCCCGGGCCCAGGCCCAGGCCCAGGTGCCTCCGCCCGCGCTACTCACCTCCAGGCCCTGCGGCTGCTGGTGCGCCTTGAACGCTCCACGTCTGTTTCTTCTTCAACTTTTTTTTTCTTTAAAATTTCCTAATGGAAACTTGAATCGTGAAAGGCAGTCTTGCTGTCTCAGTGAGAACCACAAGGCTCAGTCCAGGCCTGACACCGGTTGATAAAGGAGAGACACCTGTGCGAAAACTCACCGGCCCCAGGAACCCCGCCCGCATTTCTAACCTATCGCGTTACTACGGATAGCGTGAGACAGCAGGTGCAGTGATGCCTTGCGCTCCATTGTAAAAGGTGGTTACAAGGTCAGTAGGGAATAGGAAATTTTCAGCTCCCTTATGATATTACAGGACCGCCGTTGTATATGGCACCTGATATTGACAGAAGGGTCTTCAAGCGGCGTGAGTGTACTCTACTGACAGAATGGTGCCTGGGTCCAGGGCCATACTGTCTGGGTACGAATCGCACTCTGCCACATCCTGGGTAGACTTACTACAGAACTAAGCTCTCGGTATCTTAATTTCCATTTTTATAAGGTGACGATAATGATATTACAGCCTCATAGAATTTTTTAAAAGATTGAAAAGATAGTTTAGAAGCAATTTTTGAAAGCCCTTTAGAAAGACTTTTAATAAGTGTTTGATCTTAATTTAACCCTTTGTGATTCAGAAAGTCAGGAAAGCTAATTTGAAATTATTTCATTTTTTTCCCATTGAAGAAAAAGCTATTTCGTGCTGATGCTTTTACATTTTATTTTTATTAAATTTATCGGGATGACATTGGTTAATGAATTATATCGGTTTCAAATGTACTATTCTATGATACATCATGTGTGTACCACATTGTGTGCCCACCATCCAAACTCAAATCGTCTTTAGTCACTATATATTTGATTCCCTTTACCCTTCACTGTCCTCCACCCCTCTTCCCTCTGGTAACCACCATACTGTTGTCTGTGTCTATGAGTTCCTGTAGTATAATGCACATATGAGTGAAATCATATGGTTCTTAGCTTTTTGTGACTTATTAGGTAATGCAAGCACAATATTTTCAAGGCTCATCCATGTTGTTGCAAGTGGCAGCGTTTCATCTTTTCTTATGGCTGAGTAATAGCCCATTGTATATTCGTACCACCCCTTCTTTATCTAATCATCTATCGAAGGATGCTTTGGTTGTCTCCATGTCTTGGTCACCATGAATAATGCCGCAGTGAACACAGGGGTGCGTATGTCTTTGTGAATAAATATTTCCAAATTTTGGGGGTAGATACCCAGGAGAGGGATTTCCGGGTCTCATGGTAACTCTATTTTTTAATTTTTGAGGAACTTCCATACTGTTTTCATCGTGGTTGCGCAGTTTCTATTCCCACCAGCAGTGAATGAGGGCTTCTTTTCCTCCACAACCTCTCCAACACTTGTGACTTGTTTTGTTGATGATAACCATTCTAACAGGCAGTTTTGATTTGCGTTTCCCTACTAGCTAGTGACATTGAACCTAAGTCCAAATAGAGGAAGTGTGTAATTGCCTACACTCACAGAAATAAGATTAATATATTTCAATCCCATGGAAGGTACTGTAATTCAGCTACTCAGTTTCCATCTTTTCTGACATTGTAAATTATTCTTGCAGATTAGTCTAAAACAGTGATTTTCAACCATTGTGATGCAAGAGGCACAGTGTATGTTACAAGAATAGTTAAGACATGTACCTGACTGTTTAGTCAGGAGCACTGACCTCTTTCCCTTAGATTGTCAAATAAAAAAAATCAACAGCAAGCACAACGATAACCATCCAGTGTGAATGAGTCAGAATTATACCTACTTTTTTGTCAGAATGGCAAAAAAATATTCTTCGATGTACCACAGATTTTTAGTAATTAGTTTATGTATGCCATGAGACAAAAAAGGTTGAAAATCACAGGTCTAAAAATATTGTTTTTGCATATTTAGCAAATGATTCAAAATTAATCAGACTTTTTATTTCAAAGAAATCAAATAGCTTAGAAAATTATGCCTCTAAGTTTTTTTATGACATGCCATTTATGCTTTTTTATACGTGTATTAGTTCCCTAGGGCTGCTGTATGAAAGTGCCCCAGACTAGGTAGTTTAAACAACAGACATTTATCGTCTCACAGTCTTGGAGGTAGGCTCTGTGAGATCAAGTTATGAGCAGGCTGGGTTCGTTCTGATGGCTTGGAGGAAGAATCTGTTCATATCTCCTTGCTTCTGGCAGCATCAGGCATAAATTGACTTGTAGATGATATTTTCTGTGTTTCTTCACATCATCTTCCTCTGTGCACCTCTGTGCACCTCTGTGTCCAAATTTCCCCTTTATGAGGACATTAGTCATGTTGGAATCTGGCCCCATCCTAATGATCTCATCTTAACTTGGTCATCTATGAAGATCTTATTTCCAATTAAGATCACATTCACAAGTACTGAGGGTTAGGATGTCCATACCTTTTGAGGGAAGACAATTCAATCCATAACATTAGGTAATGCAAGTTACTGTCTATAGCAACAAAATATTATTTCAGTGGAAGCATAGTTAAATATACTGTATATTACCAATACAGAAATAAAATTAGCTTCCTCCAAAAAGTAGTTATTTTCTCACTCATAGTTAAAAATACCACCTTTACCTTGAAGAACTAGAATAAATGTGTTTTTCTTTTATTTATTCTCACTAGAAAGTATACTAACAGTAATAACTTGTCACCATAGAGTCAGCAAATTTTAAAATCTTTTTGTATGAATGGAAAATGCACAAAATACATGTAGAGAGTTTCATCATTAGTAAAGAAAGAAACAATTTCACATTTCAAAAAATATTCATAGATGTTTGTCTGAGTTATTATAAGCTATAAGTCATTGATCATCATTTCTACTTTTTAATATAACTTATACAGTGAGATTTTAGATCAGGAGCTAAATAACAGAAGAAGATTGAGTTCTGTTATTTGCACTTGTGTTTTTGCAGTATTTTGTCATACTTGATGCATGTTCACTTTCCAGAAGCCCATTATGAGCTTCGGACAAATTGTTATGGTTAATTCAGTTAACATTAAGTAACACAGTTCTCATTACACACAAATGAGTAAACATACCAAAACCAATCTGTGCATTTTCTTGATTAAAAAGAATGATATTTTCTCCCCAAAGAATGGTATTTCCAGAGACACAGATATTACATTTTGGATCCTGAAGCAAGAGGAGTTTTACAGGTTATATCCATAAACACAAAATTCTACATATGTAGAAGTATAGGTCAAATGGTAGGATAAGTGTAGGTTATCTAATAGTGTCATTAGCAATCATAGCCTTTTTCTGGACTGTATTACATTAAGGGAGCCACAAAAACATTCAGGGTAAATGATCAAAAACTGACTGAGTGTTCGGAGCTCTGTGCTACCCTAAATACACCTGAGCACCTATATCTCTGTACCTCTCTTTCTAATAGTTTTTGTCTCCTAATCTAACCTAAAGAGAAAGAAAACAAGTCCTGAGAACACATCATTTCTAGCACACAGCAAGAATTCCTTTGAGGTCCTTAGTGCAGTAAACAGGTTTCCCCATCTTCACTTGCCTCACAACCAGCTGTTTTTAGTCATCTCCATAGTTTTAAGGCACTGAGGGAATAATTTATTTTAATTGTTTTGTTTTCAGGTCTGATGGGTGCAAGTTTAAAGCCAGAATTCTTTTCATGCTTGTGTACATGAAGCCATTCTGAAATGATACACAGCTCAGTGAAATGTAATGAAAAATAATTCTGGTCCCTTCAATTAGCATGTTGATATGCTGAACAAATTTAAAATCATAGTTCAATAAGTCATAAAATATGAAAGTACCATGCCAGACGTCTTGTCAGCAATCTTAAGACATGGATCCTGTAACCCAATATATATATATTAAAGGCATGAGGCACCAAAAACACAAGAAAGGAGCATTGTGGTACATTTATCATTTATACTGCATGCGGGGTTAGGACCCCTAGCTTTCTTATGATGGTTCCACTTGAGTGCTGTAGGGATAAATGTAGCTCAGTGCTCCTTTGCCTTCACAGTTATGCATTACACTGTAACAGATTTTCCAGCCAGAGACACTTTTCAAACAGGCAGGAAAGAAATATATGGGACTCTAAGAACATTGTGCCTCTTATACAGTATGGGTCCTTAAACTATGCACAGTGTGCAGATGATCCCTTATACAATATATAAACAATGATTTTATTGTATATTACAATAATATACAATAAACAATAATTTCATGTATACTGGATTTATGTCAGATATTCCTTTGGTCACATTAATATTTGTAGAAACTCTTATGCTGACTTCACCAAATACATCAAGCTGAAGTCAGGGAGCATCCTGCATGACTGCTGGATTTTAGAATTATTATGAGATATTAGGTAGGATTCAGAGGCTTAACTGTGGTTAAAGAAAGCAAAGAAGACAGGTAGGCATTTCTCCTCAGGAACTGTGCTCATCTTCCCCGGCAGGTGTTGCAGCAAGAGCCCCTGGGGTCATGGGAGTCCCTACCCTGAATGCTGCGTCAGGTTGCTAAGGGGATTTTCCCTCTCACTGCTCCCCTAGGGAGGGGAGCCCCCACCACCGCCCCCCGAGGTTTACTGTGGAGCTTCTCTACAGGAGGAGCATCCTCCTTCCATCTGCAGTCTCTTGGCGGTGTGTTACGTTTTCCATTCAATTCATGGAAAGTAGGTATGGAAATGTCATTCCTATTGTTGCTGCGGGAGTTCTAGGACTCATTCTTCTTTAATTATTTGAAATATGCGGCTTACTTAAGGGTATTACTGAGGCAAGAAAAAAAAGATATCAGCTGGAAAAAATGACCTTTTATCAGTTCAGTCTTCTAAAACATTACCGTAGATATATTCATCAATGGTTTAAAAAAAAAAGATGTTATTTCAATGGGAGCTGCGGAGACAGGGAACCTCAAGGGTTTTATATGTACCATAAATATACCAACATAGAAATCAGGTTCAACCTGCTGATTTTACTGATGTAGCAGCAGAGAGGTGTCTTTATTTGCTCAGGTACAAATTACTTTTTTTAAGTGTAGATAAATACCTGTCTTAAAAAATACGGTGGTGGTATCTCTTGATACCTTTATACTGTGCAATGACCTTTTGTGAAAATGTTTTTAAATGAAATTTGTTTCTGGTTTAAATAATTTAACCCATTACATCTTTTTTATTAGATCTTTAGCTTTCTCTCTTTTCTTACGTAATGAGATCAGTAAGTATTATATCAGGGAACACCATCTGAGTGCAATATACTTCCACAAGGTCGGTGCAATTGATGCAAGCCAGCTTTTTAAAACTACTTAAAAGTTTCCTGTTATTTGCAATTAATAGATTTTCCTTGAACTATCCAATGCTAAGACAGCAATTTCCAATAACTTTTTATTTATAGTCATTTGAGATTTTCGATATGCAAAACGTTAAATTACAATACATTAAATATATACTCTTTGATAAAAATGTTATCAAATGAAGTTTATTCCCTTAAAAGGAATCCACTTCAGAAAGCTGTTTCAGTGAAAAATGGGTGAGATTAATTGACACAAATGTATTCATTTATCTGATTTAGATCTTATAATGTCAATCCATTGTTCCATTTTATCTTTTGGTGTACTGAATAGTATCATTTGATATAAAATTACAGTTTAACAGGTACTTAAAGAACTATTCATTTTCCTGAAAGTGAATTAGAATAAATTAAATATTATGGGCAACACTGGAAAAAATATATATATATAAGTGTACTTCATTGGTGACTAACAGTTATTTGCTCTTAAACATTTACTGAACTGCATATCTTTTTGTACATTTCAACATGCATGTTTTAATATTAATTTCAATATCTGATATAAAGACATTAAAGACATGGTTCTTTCTTGGCAATATCCAAGTCATCCTCACATTAACTTCCTAAAGCAATTGCATGCTCTGTTGTCTAGCCACCCCGACTCCTGCTATACCTCCTCTTTTGAGTGGGTCTTCATTAATTCATTTAAAAATGATTTTTGAGTATTTTCTACACACAGGTCCTGGAACCATGTGGAGGGAGGGAGTGATGATTAATTCCCATACGTCCCTCTCCTAATGAGTTTATATTCTGGTGCTTTTATGACATTTCTAAATCTTAGGAAAATGGCTTTTAAAATTCTTTGTAGATAATATAACTAAATCTTTATTTTTTTGAGAAACTGGCCCATAAAGGATAATCATTTTTCACTTTACTTTCTAATTGTATTAAATTCTTTCCTGAAGTTTAATTTGACAAACATTTGGATAGGAATTAAATAGTCCCAAATACAATTTCTCTGCACCATTATTCTATTATTGTTTTAATTTCTAAAAGACCTAATTCTTTTTCTAATACCATGATTTTTCCTTTTCCACCCAATTGTTAGTGTGATTTCTGCCATGGGTTTTTATTCAGGCTGGTCTGCCCATTGCCCTAGAGATGCCCCACTGGGTTCCCAATCCTGTACCTTTTTTTTCCATGCAGCTTCTAAACTTGGCAGGTGTCAAAGACAGATTTCACTGGGCACATTGAGCTGGTAGGGGAGGCTGTTCAGGACGCCGGTGAGGAGTGCCCAGGTTAGTCCACTCCACCGCAACCTAAGGCAGGAGAGTTTTTGAGCCTGGGGTGAGCAATGGTTAAAAGCACTAGAGGATGTTAGTGGGGGAGATTGATCAATGAAATTTGGTTATTTGTGTTTGCTTATTGGTACTCATCCCAGTTAGATTTCCAGCTTTCTATAGAGGCCATGAAATAAAGGCAATATTTTTCTTAATGATTACATTTAAAAAGGATGGCTTCCAAATCTAGAGAAAGACAAATTGCCAGAGGCTGGGAAAAGAATTTTATCCCAAAGCAACCAGAAAGTATTTAGATACGGTAAATTTAAAGGAGTTCACCATCACCAAGCCCTTATTATATGAAATGTTAAAGGGACTTATCTAAGAAATAGAAGAAGATAAAAACTGTGAACAGTAAAATGACAATAAACTCACAACTATCAATAACTGAACCTAAAAACAAAAATGAGCTAAGCAAACAACTGGAACAGGAACAGAATCACAGAAATGGAGATCACATGGAGGTTTATTAGTGAGGGGAAGTGGGGGAAGAAAGGGAGAAAAGATACAGGGAATAAGAAACACAAGTGGTAGGTACAAAATAGACAGGGGGAAATTAAGAATAGTATAGGAAAGGGAGAAGCCAGAGAACTTATATGTATGACCCATGGGCATGAACGAAACGGGGCAGATGTTGGTGGGAAGGGTGATGCAGGGAGGAAGGGAATAAAAGGGAGAAAAAAATGGGACAACTATAATAGCACAATCAATAAAATACACTTTTCAAAAGTATTTAAAATCGCACATTTTCTACACTCTAAGTAAAGGAAGATTAGGGACCAGCAATCAGGAAGAAACCTGTCTAGGGTTTGGCCAAGCTGAGGGAAGCCTTTGGGAGCTCTTGGTCAGATTCCGCAGCGGATCCCATCGTGTTCATGGAAGCATCCCTTTGAAATGGGTAATGTCCCTCTTTGTTCTCAACCCCAGCGTTTCTCTGCCTGGTTTTAAGGGAGAAAGGTCAAATTAGAACTAAAATTGTTAAAGAGAGAATAAGAAATCCATGTTTCAAAAGCGATGATGCCATTTGATCCTGTTAGCAATGATCTCACAGATATTAATAATTATAGAGGAACTAATTGTTAACTACTCAATAAATTTACCACTTGATTAAAAAAACTGAGTGTGAAGTTCCTTGTATATTGTCAGATGACATTTAACAATATAAAACATACTGTGAATCAACCGTTTTTCTTCTTTTGGGGAAAGATTAGTTATTCTCTAAAGGTATAGGAATTACAAAGCCATTTTCCAAATCCCCATCTTCTATGTCTGAAGCTTTAAGAGAAGGAAGAAGCTTCAGTCCAATTAGATAGGTCATCAAGAATTAGAATGTCAGTCAGAGGGCATTTCAAAGACAGGAGATTCAAAATCCAGTGAAGGTAGGAACCTGGTGTCCAATAAAAGAAACTAAAGTCACAAGTAGGAAAATATGTGCATTCGACAAAACAGATCATTCTCTTCAGGGAACCAAATTCGGAAAGCAATAAATTAGTCCTCATTATACCGGGAAACTCAGAGACTTATTCCATATCCCCACAGCAACTAGGCCAATTCTGAATAAATAAAATATATTGAACACAGGTCATTCTTCTTTTCACAAGAATAACACAAAGCAAAATGGGTTGGTAAAGACAGATGTTACTACATAAGCGATTTGGGGGGGGAATAACGTTTTCTATTTTGAGAGATAGCACACAAAAGTGATAATTATTATAAGTAAAAAAGGATCTTAATGCTGCTCACACATTTGTGGTAAGGTACACAAATGTTGTTACAACATCACAGGGTCAAGAGAATAATAATACTATTTATGTTTGGGGCACTATGCCAGCTTAAAAAAATGTTTTAAATCTCACAACACAACACCGTATTACAAATTCATAGATCAGATAACGGAGGGGTGGAGAAACTAAATAACTTATTAGTAGTCACAATACTAATACATTTGTATGTATTAGTACGTACCAACAGAGGGTATGTACTTTGGTGCAATGGCACCGAGTGCATTGCTTCTTTGGATTCCGGCATAGCGGATACTTATGTTGAAGAGAGAGGTCTGGATAGTGTGAAGACTGGACCGAAGCCTTTCTGCTGTCTCTCATATCTTACAAACACTTCATCAGAAGTTCTTAATTCTGTAGCCAAAATATATTCAAAATCCAAACTACACTGCACGGTCTTTTCCGCTACCACACTGTGTAGACCCATGATCACCTCCTACCTAGATGAGCCTCCTCACGTCTCCCCATCTCCAAGGCTGACTATGTAATTTCTGGGGCCCCCTGAAAAATGAAAATACAAAGAAAAGGAGAGAGAAAGCTATCTCAGCTTCCCCAGGTAAACCAGTTTCTAGTCAACAGTATGCCAGTTGAAAGCAGCCACCTCAATGAACTTCAGACGATGCCAGAAGAATGGCACAGCCACCACAAAAATTTGTGAGAAATAATGCATTCTTACTGTTATAAGTCATTATATTTTGAATGCATTTTTGCATGTATCAATAGACAAGGCAGGGATTTTCCAGGTAAAACAACTTTTTCCCATGTGGTTTTAGGGATAACAGGATAAAGGGAAGGGAAGGGTCATCAAGGAACATGCATAAAGGACCCATCGACAAAGCCAAATATAGGAAGGATAGAGGGTGGGAGATGGGGAAGGGTTGAGGGTGGGAGGTAGGGAAGGGTGGGGCTGGGGAAAGTGGTGGTAGGAAAATGTTGATGATGTGGGGATGATGGGATGGGGCGCAGGACAGAGGGGAGAAAGGGGAGAAAAAAAATGAGACAACTGTGATTGCATTATCAATACAATATACCCAAAAAAACCCTCTCATAAAATTAGTTTTCTTGTTATATGTTTTGAATTTTTGTTTTGTTGTGGTACTTTTTTTTTTCCTGTAACAAATTGCAGTTATTGGGATGAAGGGACCAAAAGAAGATGAGTAAAATTACAGAGTAGCTGAGTGTGTGATATCCCGCGTGTTTTCTGTTTTGTTTTGCTTTATTTCTACCAGTCTGAAAAAGTTTCATAGCAACTTTTGTAACTTAACCCCAAGCTTCTCTTTTTTCCTTTTGATCTCTCTTAGCTGGGTCTACTGAGAACTGAAATTTGAATTTTATTGTTTCATTGTCAATGAGAATTTTCTCTATTTCAGAAGAAAAGGTTTGAGATACAAAATTCTGAGTTTATTTAAGAAGTCCTTTTCTCAAAGGGCCTGTATCTCTTCTAAAGCAAACAATGTGATGAACATTTAAAAAGAAAACTTAACACAGTTTTTAAACAGGGTAAACGTGATTTTACTGCAAGTATATTTTTTCTCAATTGGGAAGAGAATCAATTGGTGAATGTTATGATCAGCCCTAGACATTACTCCTCTTTGTTCTTTAATTTCATGCTAATTGACAGGTATCATAGAGAGCTGTATAAATTGTCCTTTAAAACATCATTTCAAATACTGAAAAAATGAGTTTTCAGGAGTAGCATGACATTTCTTTTAAACCAACTGGAAAACATCAGTTAGTTTTTTTTTGGAGCATTTAATACTATTTATTGTATTTTCACTTTAAAAATAGTCCCTTAATATATTAAAAGCATCTTGCATTCACTTTAATGTCATTTTTATTATAAACTGTATACCTACATTTGACAGTAAAGTTTAAAATCTGTAGTTTATAAAGTAATGAATCATACATATAAAACTAATAAATCTGTTAAAAATACCTTCAATAAGATACATGTACTTCACCTGAGATGAAACAACTTTGATTTAAAATGTGCATAATAGTAATAGATGTTTAAAGATTGCTTACACATATGAAGCAGATATTGTCTTGCTTGTAAGTTGCTCGTTGTACTAAAAGAAGAGCAGGACCCACGTCAGGGACGCTGGGTTTCTCTGGTGGCTTGACAGACAAATTGTATAACATTAACAAAATCGCTTTGTCTCTGGATAACAGTTTCCTAGCCTTTCCAAGAAGGGTGAATATTATCAGAGTTCCTTGGTGATCAGCTTAATTGAAAGTTTGTCGGAAAGCTTTTAATAACAATTTCCGTGCAAGAGTTTTCCTTACATTGCTTCTATTTAAATAGGCAGTTATTTGCATTCATTCCTCAAATTCATGGAAATGCAGGGAAATGCAGGAGGTCAAAAGTATGGACACGAATGCATTGGTAGGTAGGTGTGTAAATGGTACATATTTTTATGCCAAAGGTGACTATTGAGTCCCGAAGGGGGCCACAGTCCTTGTAAATGTAGGTGGAGTAATTATAAGATGAACTAGCCATTAACTGTCATCCTGCTTGTATACTGTATTTTTTTCATTTTAAACTTTGTTCTCTGTGTAAATGAGAACCAATTGTAAATCACTGGAAGCCTTGAGAATTCTGCCTAAAGACAAGGACATTTTCCGGTTTTGCTTCCTCATTATAGCCCTTACTCTATCTACTTAAATCATGTATGTGAGACAAAGTACACATTTGGTATAATTTGACTTAAATCTGTGGTACTGTACCACTCCAGGAACTGTTGGCCTGAGAAGAAAGATGGATCTAGGGATAATTGTCAGCGTGTAAAATGGAACTTTTGGTCAAGTTTCTGTGACTAATTGGAGAGGTAAGGATCATCGCTTCAAGCGAACGGATACAGGCTCTTGTCTTGACGACTGGGCTTCTGCAGGTGTTGGCATACACCGTTCCCTGCTAATAACATATTGGCACCTCCAGACGAATCCTGGCCAGGAAGATGTGTCATAATGTGTTTTCTAATTTTGCACAGACTGAGGATTTTACACCTGGGTACCACAACCACCCGAACAGGGACATCTGCCAATACTGTGAACTCCAAATACGTGTTGTTGAGACGAGGAGTATGAAACTTTGATCTGTTAAAGTAAAAGGGATAAATTACAACCCAGAGTCTCTCTGTAAGACTGACAAACACTGAAAACATTAGTATTCTTCATTTCTTCTTAGACAAATGTAAAAATAGATATTTTTCTTGCTTAGTGAAGGTATAGCGATGACTTATAAAGCTATTCTGAGTACAGAAAAGAAAGTTTCAAACATCAATCATTTTTCTATTAGTAAATAAGCCATTGTATACCAATGAATTTTAGAAAAATAAAATAGTGAGCTGTGTTAGAATTATCTTAATCTGTCCTTGAACATGAGTGTTAGTCATGGAAACATCAGTCATTTTGTCAAAAAGCTACTTAGCATATTCTGTAGAGTTCTACCCAAGTTGTTATTACTCTCTTTCAGAGAAGTGGCAAGCTTTTTCATTTAGAAAGGCACCCGATATTCATATTTTAGTAGTTACCCAACATGTATGTCCTTAACATTCAGTACAGATGAAGTAAGATGGTGGAATTCCAGATATGCAGACTACAGCATTTCTTTGTAAGTTTGAATAATTAACGGTTTGAATCTTAACCTAAGCAAAATATAAATGGCATTAACTTAGAGAAAAATACATGAAAATGAAATTTCAGTTCCTCTACATTTTCAAAAATATGTAATAATATAATTTATATGCATGTTATAATGTAGTATGTATATATTTATGACTAAAGTTTAGAGAGGCTCATAAAAACATAAATAGATATTTTCTTTAGATAATGGAATCATTAGTGATGTTTTTCTTTTTACAATATGGACTATTAAAAACAATTCATTGTTCTTCTAAAACACCATGAAATAGAACACCAAAACATACACACCAAAAATACATGAGAGGGCTAAATTCCACTGTCACGATTTTTGAAATTACAGAGATGGAGGTCTCACAGGGTCAGCAGCAAGGAGAGTAGAGTTATTTCCTTTGATGGAATTTGCCCAGTATCTTTTAGTAGTAATTTATGACTGTAGGATATTTTTTCTTCTTTTGTGTTCAGGTTGTGCATGTTTCTGTCTTGCTTTACTCCAACGAAATGCATTTTAAGATTCTCAGACCATTACAACCCTGGACCCATCCATTCTCTTATCAAGTTTTTAACAGGAGACTATCCGTCAGTTGAGGGCAGCAAAGAGCAGAGGAAAAGAAAAAGTAATTTCTTGTCCCTTGGGCAGAGTAACTAGAAAGTGTTTTGAGGCAGGACAGGGTTGGGTGGAATGGACCAGGGGTAGGTGGGACAGTGGACCATGCAGGGGGTTTAACCTCATGAGGATTTTGCCCTGCAAGCAATGTTATTGGAAAAATGAAGTGAGCAGCAACATGCAAACTGAGGGAAACATTAAAAACTTATTGACCATAGTGTTTTCGAGGATCAGAAAGCAAGGGCGGGTAAGAAGGATAACTTCAGCAAGGTATTTAGACATTGAAATTACTTCCCAGTGATAGCTAATTTTGTCAACAGTCCTTCAAAGTCACTCAGCTCTTGCAGTTAGTAATGTCCAGGTATATAGACGTATGTAATTGTTCCCCATGCAATCAGAGGGAATGAAAAGGAGCACCAAAGTGTACCTCATCATCAGTCCAGCTTTCAACACAGTGCCCCCTTACAGCCACACTGATGGCCTTGGAGAGTTTCAGACAAACAAAAATTGTCTGCAGATCCAAGAAAAAGAGAAAGGAGAAACAGCTCCCAATGAGTCTAAAATATATATGCTCTTTACATTTCTCTTTGAGGGGAAAAGGAAAGCAAATGAACAAACAAAAAACCTGGAAACCTTGAGTGGCACTCATGTTTGGTAATAGTATGTAACAGGTCGAGCTTCCACAGAGAGCAACCAGGTTACTGAAGGATGACCCCAATTCAGGAAACTGGTCCAGGGTTTTGTTCAGATGATTGTATTTCTGGACAGTAGTTATTCTCAAACCCCATGGGGAAGAAGACAGGTAACACTCCTTTATGGAGAAAAAAAAAATTATTATCATTTTGAGGGCAAATAAAAAAAAGCACACCACCTTCAAAAGATTGTGATGCCTTTCTGTAAAAATGGTTCACCATTCCCTTTGCATATTGCAAGTAGAATAAGTTATTGTTACTGGTAAGAGTATACTATTATATCTCCAAGATTATACTAGGGGAGAAAGTATATTAAGTAAATATATATCTATGGTCCATATTCCTCAATTTAAACATTCAAATATAACATGTATATTTAAGAAGTAATAAAATATTTCAAATTACATCAAAAATATCCATCAAATGTTCATTTTAAATCTGCTTCACATAGTGCATACTAATAATGTGATATTCTGTAATAAAGAGGCAGACACCATTTTTGATGTTTGCTGACAGCTTTAAAGCCTCACCATCCTATAGCTTCCTCTTTCTCCATAGCCGGGCAAGCCCAGTAAGAAAGTCCAAGGCGTGCAAACAGCTCCATTCTCAAATTACAGCATGAGCCCAAAGCCAGTCTCTCCCTTGCTCTCTCCAATCATGTTTGGACTAGCTTGGGAGCTTGCTCGGCCCCTCCCCACAGAGCACCGTCATGTGAGTAATAAAGCTTCCCTTCCCCTCTCCGTGCACATGTGGCATTACCAGCCTCTATACCCAAAACAGACTTGGAGTGGGGGTTCCTTCAGCTAGTAGGGGTGACTAAAATAAATTCATTTCACTGGATACATTGCATTGGTGCCCTGTAGAGATTTTCTAAGATACTTTAACAATATGCTATATAATATTATTGTCTTGAGGTATGATTCGAAAGAAGAAAATAGGAATTCTTAGTAATTATATAAAGCAGTCATAATATACATGTTATCTGTAAGTCAAATACATGTTTTAATATGTGTCCAGAGAGTTCTTTTAAATATTAAGCTGTTGCCTGTAACTGTTTTTCTCTCATATATGGTCTCCTTTGGTAGTAATTTTTGGAGCTGCTTTTTACCTTTCATGATACTTTTGGTCTTTTCTTCTTAACTTACCTGTCTTCCTTGTCCTAATTATTATCCTTGTCCTAATTTGTTGACTGTGATATCATTATTTCCAAATGATACCACTTTTTTTTCTTCTTGTGTATTATCTAGGCATTATCCATCTTTTTCTCTCTGGTGTCCACTTCTCTACACTATTAATACATGGTTCCTTTATTATTTAATCCCTCAGTCTCATACCCTGTAGGCCCCAGGTATTGCTATATCCTATATTATATAGTCTTTCTAGTACACTTAGGGCTTTATGAAAGATGAGTATTTCTTTTTGCAATTGGAATCTTTAAATCTTTAACATGGTGAAAATAAAGTTCAATATGTTAATACCTCACATGATTTACATGACCAAAATGAGGGTGAAATGTTTGCTTTCAAAGTATTGTGGAATGAAAGTGTTTTGTCTCTATTCTCTGAAGAATTTTTCTCTATTACACTGACAGGAGACTTGATTGTTACATTTCAATTTAATGAAGACAGTAGCCACTTTAAGAAACCAGAAAGCTTTCTAAAATTTTGTGATAGGTGATACTCTTTATTCTAAATTAATCTGTTCCATATAAATTATTCTAATCTAATATACAATGCCTAAATACATTTAGTGAGACATGTTGTTCCATGTAAAGAAGAAAGAATCTCATTTTCAAAGAGATTATGTTGTCAAAAAAAAAACTAGTCATAATCTGATATATTTTAAATATTATAGTGGTTGCTGTATTATAATGTTAAAATAGACAAATTTAATGTTGAATACAAAGAAAACCTACACATTTAAACAGATCAGATTACATGTGTTAACGAATTTGGAATATTTTGATAAAATTACAAAGAGTAAAAATACACTGGGATATTCTGTTATCTCTGAGAAAGGATAAATTTCATATACATCTTGTCTGGCACCAGCCCTGAGAGAAATACTACAGTGTGTGGTGTTCTAGTGAAGATAAATAATTTCTAATTTGATAAAAAAGAAAAAGTTGAAAATCAGTACATAAGTCAAGTCAGGCATCACATAAATGACAATGAAAGGTGGCCAAGTCGCAAAGCGGAGGCAAAATTAGGTAGAGGTCTACAGTTTAACTTTTCCTCCCCAGTGGTGTTAGATGGTTTCTTGTGATAAAGAAATCATTCTTTTCCCTATTCTCTCTTAGTCCCTGCCTTCGCCTGGAAATGTGCTTCAAATATATGCCCACGCGCTGGTATACTATATACTTTGTTGGGCATGGTTTTACTGACTGATTCCCATTATTGAGGGCAGATGTTACACACACTTGGCTTCACCATTGTGACATTTTTACATTAGTTAGTGTTCATCCATTAGCATGTATCCCATTAGCTTTGCATCATAGAACTGACGGAACTCTACAAGGTTATTTATTCACTTCAGAGTCTCTCCCCTGGCAGTCACAGCCACATCAATGGATCTAGGAAGGATTATAAAATGCCATTTTTCTTAGCACCTTAGTTTACAAATTAGGAAACAGAGACCTGGTGATTTCTCTAGAACTGTAAAGTAACTTTCCACATTCTCAAACAGGGCGTTTCTACACTCTTGACAAGAGTCTTATCTTCTGGTTGATCAAGTCCATGAACTCAAAATTTGAATTTCCAAGTACATTTAGAAAAGATGCAAATGGGGAATGTATAATACACAGTAGACTATTCCTCCCATACTTAAAAGAATACCATTGAACTAATAATACTTTTAGTACTTGTAAAGTATTATCAAATGATACATCTTTATAAATATAACTTACCCTTTTTAAAACTTTTTTTATTGTTGTTTAATTACACTTGTCCCAATTTTCCCCCATTACTCTCCCCTGCTCTGCCCACCCCTCTCCCATATTCAATTCCCTGTCACATTGTCCTTGTCCGTGGGTCCTTTATACAAGTTCCGTGATGACCCTTGCTGTTTTTACCGGTTATCCCTCTCCCCACTCCCTTCTGATCACTGTTAGTTTGTTCTTTATTTCCATGTCTCTAGTTTATAAATAGAACTTATTCTTAATTAAAGAGATGCTATTTTAGAATTCTGCATGAAAGTTTGTTGTATGTTCATTGATTAAAATGGGCAACCTAATGCCCTAATAAAAGTGTTTTGTCTCTATCCTCTGAAGAATTTTTCTCTATTACACTGACAGGAGACTTGATTGTTACATTTCTTTTTGCCAATTTCAGAGTAGAGAGATTAAGAGTAAACCTAAATTCCTATGCATATTTTAGTTAGTTTTTTTCTTAATATCTTAGTCATGGGATCATTTATAACATCACTCCCAATGTCTGAGTCACATATAGATAGTGAATTATCTCTTAGAGATACAAATACATTTGGTTTTATTTAGAATATAACTAAATATTCTAAAGATTCAGTGATATAAATTTTATACTTGACAATTCAGCTACATTATTACTCATTATGCAAAAGTTGGAAACTGAGTATTAGCAAATTTCACACACACACAAACATATACATACATACTATTTTTGGAGAATTTAGTTTGATAAAGGAGATAAAGTATTAGAATGGATTTAAGAACACTTGTGTCTCATACTTTCTATAACTAAGTTATCCTGGCCCACTAACATAAGTTCTGTGGGTATCAATTTCTTTATTTAAAAATCAGCAGGCTTAACCAACTTTTCAGTGATACACTGACCATGTATAACCATAACTAGTAAATTTCCATGAACCCCTGTAGTAAGCTAGATTCTTGAAGAACAAAGGGGAATGAGTCCTGTCATTGTCGTTTAAGGTCCATGACTGTTGCAGAGAAACGAGGAAGAGCTAGCACACATGGAGGCATGCTGACCTCCCAGGCAGTGTTTCGGAAACTGGAGACCATATTTCAGGATCGGGTAATAAGCTTTGGATGCCCAGAAGTTCAATTTTATCAGCTCACCTGCAGATAACAAGTCTCCTGGGAATCTGGCCTACTAATAAAACTCACACGATATTGATGTATGAATCAGAGGGATGATTTATTAATCTAGAGCAAACATATCACCAATAAATTAACTGTAACATTTAACTTTATTGTGTCATCCAATTTTTTTCTATTGAACAGTTTACATGGAAAATAGAATTATACCCCAAGTGTCGCTTGTTGAGCATATAACCAGAGCAATAGAATTTGGCATGTTTTTAAAGGTATGCAGTTTCACAGTGCATCAGAATGATTTCATGAGCTTATACCTCTCAAAACAGCAGATCCGCAAACTCTTCATCCCCAGCTACTGAAGATAAGAAAACCTGGCCAGAACACAAATTGAAATCTCAATTGACCTAGGTAATATGCTATTGGTCTAGTTGATTTAAATGATAACACAAGCTTTTTTTTTTTTTGGTGACACTTTGCAGACCACACTTCAGATAACACTAACAGAGTACTATCTCACATGAAGCAATGGAGACACAGTGACAGTAACTTTCAATTCCATACCTGTTTTTCAAGACTTCCCACTTAGAACCCTTCATCTGGTAACAAGGTCCTTTATCTAACAGGGTACTTGGAAATTATCAGTAATATTATCTTACTGCAGTCACATTCCAGGCCTACTTTCCCATAGCTACGCCAAATTCATACAATTTAATATAGGCATTTCTGAAATTCTTTCACCCTCAATAGCAGTTGCCATTAGCATCCTTTTGTACCCCCTTAGTACTTCTAATTTCCATGATGGCTGCCCCAGATTCCAGCTGCCAGGCACACAGCCTTTCTCTCGGTGCCTTTTTTGCCCACCACAGTTCTCTTGGTGCATGTGTGCTGGAAGGGAAGCGTAGGCTAGAAGTGCTGGAAATTAATGCCCAATGGGAACCGTCGTCAGTTAATGACAGACGTGAGCTGGTGACTGAAGAATCCTCAAGCTGTCCCTCATTTGATAAACATCGGGTCTGTATTTTAAATTGTTTTCCAGAATTCTTCAGCAGGTTCGAGCTCCATTTGTTCACACTGATATCTTCCTTGCAGCTGTTATTGGCTTCTCCCATTTCCTGTCTCATTTCCCTGTGCTCCCACCAGTGTGAACAAATCACTTCCCAAATAATCCATTGCACTGTATTTGTCTCAGGACTTCTTCTGGGAGAACCGGTACCAGGAGACATGAAACCCACCAATTCACAAATAACCCATTGAGTTTACTTCTATCAGTGTGCAATTTAAAGTGTTTCTTTTTTTCCCCTAACTTAAAATGTTGTTTTCAGGGGTCTTCATGGTGTATTCTGTGTGCTGGCTTTAAAATCTAGCTCATGTAAAGCGTGTAAATATACAATACCAAATGGCAGTCCTACACAGGATTTAGATAATGGTGTTTTAGACACCCAGAAGGTAAGATCACTGGAAACAGGTGGTGGTTAAATGGAGGCTTTACAGATAAAGAGAGCTTGAGAGAGCTTTGAAGATGTTTATGCATCTCTGCATATGCATACATTTGGGAGCTAATAGACAATTTTGACTGTAGTTGGAAGAATACACAGAGGAGTTTATAGACTTCAAAAGTGAAGAAAACACATTGCAAGAGCTATAAATAACAGACCTAAGAATAAAGCAACCAGTATGCAACAGAGTCAACCGATGGAATTTACAATAAAGAAATGATGTTTCGAATGATACTGCAACCCAGGTACCTAAATCTAGAAGTAGCATAAAGTATCGGTGTAGCTGTGACAGAAAAGAGAAACTGGGAGAAAAGACAGAATATTTTTTGTTAATACTGTAGAGCTGAAACTTTTCTTTTTCCCAAGCCACTCTATATCTAGGCATGTCATTGTCACACCAAGGGCTCGGGTCCATTTTAGGAGGCATTGATCATGTTAGACAAGGGGAATTAGATAGACTGGAAAGATAGGCAGAGCCTGTCTTCAAGCAACAAGACACTGAGAAGGTACTAAATGGAGGTGGACACACATGGACATCACATATTATCGCCTATTCCAGTAGTTGTTCTTGCCCAGATTTGGAAGCAGGGAGTAAGTAATCAGCCATGAAGATGGTTTGGCATCTCAGGATTAAATTATCAAAACAGACCTTAATTTCAGAAGATCAGATATATGAGGAAAATTGCCCTGCAAGAATTCAGGTACAGAGAAACATACAGGCACTGACGGCAGAGAAAGTAGCCGTGGGAAACAGTACAGAAAAACAGCACGTGTCCATATTCACTTAACAAAAAGAAAAAGCTAGAACAATAACAGAAACATAGAAATGAAGTCCAAGAGAGAAGTCAGGAATGAAAAAAACATGTAATTTTACATAAAATGCACATATATGATTAATTGCAATATTTTATTCCTTTAACAGAAAGACTAATAAAGCATTCTATCACCTCCAGGTAGAGTTTTAGAATTTAAAGGTGGGATAGATATAAAAATATATTATTACACCATTATGACAGTGCATAATAAAGAGGTAATAGAAGAGTGATAAGATGTATCGAGTGGTTTAAATCTCATGCAAGAGACACACTCTCTGGATTTGTCTTAGCGTTGCCAGCAGGAAGAGTTATTTCAGTTCTCTAAACCTTCGATACTTACTTGATAGCTGCAATTATTAATAGTATATGCCTATTGGAGTTTTGGGATCTTTATAAAACAACACACGCAGGGTTCTTAGCACAGAACCTAATATTTATGTCTACCAGCCAAACCTTGAAAAGAATCACTTGCGGTGAAAGTCAGGTTTATTAGCCTACTGCAGCAGGTGTGAACGGAGCCGTGAAGCATCTCTGGAAGGATTTAGAAGGGGCTCATTAGAGACTTTTGGTTTAGGGAGTGTTTGAAAAAATGAGTTTTTGCTCCAGGTTTTATATTCTCAGGGATGGGACCAACTTTATGGCGGGGGATCTTCGCAATTTTTATGTCAGGCACAAAAGGCACAAAGCACTGTGTGGTAGAATGGGTGACACTGTGAGCAGGGAAAGCGTAGATAAAGAAACAGTAACGGTGTGTGTTGGTCAAGAGGAGGGCGTGGTTGATTATTTTTTTTTATTGTATTTCAGCCTTTTTGTGTTCAGAAATGATTACCGAGTCATTTTGCTTTGATTCAAAGTTCAATCTTTGTCTTATTACAACCACTGTAGCCACAGAATGGCTCTACCAATCACTCTGGATTTCTTATAAAAATTCTTGATGGTCAGTATTGTGGTAGATAGGCTCTCAATTGCTTGCCAGTGATCCATACCTTCTGGTATTCGTGACCTTGGGTAATTCCCTTCCCTTATAAGGGCTGGACCTATTCTGTGCTTCAAATGAACAGAATACAGCAAAAGTAATGGGATGTCACTTCAAGAGCAAGTTATGAAGACAATGACTTACATGTTGTCAAGCCCCTTTCCCTGCTGGCACCCTCTAGCTCTTTCTCTTTACTTCTTGGCTTGTGCTCTTTGAGGCATTAAGCTATCATGTTGGAGAGGCTCACGTGGGAAGAGACTGAGGGTTCTCCATTGCCAGTAGTCAGTGTGGAACTGAAGTTCTCAGTCCAAGAGCCCACGAGGAGATGAGTCTTTCCTGCAGCCTCATGAGTATATGCTTTCCCAGCAGCCCCTGAGAGAACTGCATCTCTGGCCAACCCTTTGCTGCCTCTGAGAGGCTCTGAAGCAGAGGAGTGGAGGACTCAGATAATCTGCCCCTGGGTCTCCGACCTATAGCAATTATGAGGCAATGAATGTTGTTTCAAGCCACTAAGTTTGGGGTATGTTAATTGGCTACGATGTAGGAAAGAGCTAATTCAGCAACCCTGGGTTGCTTAAACCTGGCACATTGCAGCAGAAGACTTATCTTCAGGACTGACCTTTGGCCAGTCCCTGAGACATGAACTCCAGCCTTTGGAATATCCTGCCTAGTAAGAATATTTCTGTATGCCTGAAGCAGTGGTCATGTGACCCTGCAGCATGGAGTTTGGCCACTTGTCCCCTTGATACAGAACCCAAAGATTTGCATTAAAGGAAACAAGATTTTATTATCAGGGTTCCAATCGGTGGTTAGGGGGGCCAGATGAGAGTACTCCTGCTCTGAGCCTTTCTTTCTCATGAGACCCAGAACTTCTTTTGCTCCCCCTAGAACTGCAAACTAAAACCACTCCCAGAAGTTCCCCATTTCCTTATCTGTCCTTTCTTGGAGCTTAAGCCACCACGCAAAGAGAGCTCCACCCTCTCTGAAATGTGCACTCCTGGGCTTCGGAGTCGCCATCTTCTTGCAGCAGCTCTCTCAGGGTCTGGGGTGCGCTGCTCTCAGTTTCCATGAAGCAGTCCAGGACCCAGGACTCATGCGCCTGCTGTACTGGATCAGTGTCTGAGAGGTTGGGGCCCAGTGAGGCACGTGTCCCGGCACAGGACCCTGCCCCCAGGAGTGGGCTTCCAACCATGCGGGGCCTAAGCCCCTGCGGGCTCAGCACCTGCTGGTGCAGGGAGCAAGGGGCAGAGACCTAGAGCATTCAAGTGCACCTGCAACCAAAAGTCACAAGCCAAAAACCCACTAGCCAAGAGCCTAAACCCAGCGCCAAAAGCCAGAGAGCTTCTCCCTGCCTCCTGTCTAAATAGTCCTCTCTCCTGGAATCCCATGCACTCTAGAAGCCAGTGGGAGTGTCCAGCTTTTTAAGCAATGACCGAGTTAGTCTGAGGGACAGAACCCTCCAGTTACCCTGGGCAGAGTATCTACCCTCAACAGCTTAGGACGCATTGTGTAGCCTGTGTCACTCTGTGTCACAAACTAGTAGCCCCAAGCTGTGGGCTATTAAGCCCCAGCTCTGGTTTCAATCCTCGGAGCTCTGCGCCCCTCCTTTAGAAGAAGCAGTCCTGCTGACTGCATTGCCTCGGGCAACGTCCCTTTTACAGGCAGCCCCACCTTTAGAAGAAGGCGGGTCCTTTAATCTGCTGCCTTGGCTCCCTTCCCGCCCCCCTGCCTTTCCTGGCAAGAGGGCGAGCAGGCACTGTGCTGGATTTGGGGGTCCCCTGCCCAAATTGCAGTCCCTTGCTTTTCAGTGATTTCTACTCCCATCTTCCCCATTATAGCCACACAGTACCAGTTTGGTCATATCCTTTATGCAAACATAATGAACATCTGAGTCTGGAGTCCAAGCCACTGCAGTCATTCATGCAGATGCTAAGTGCCTTTGCTGATCGTAATCTATATCCTTTCACCTGATTATTGAGTATAACAGCTTTTCTGACTCCTGCCAAACCTTTGAGTGAATACATGACCCGAAGTGGTCCTGTATTCAGTTAAAGAGCAAAGCCTTGCTGGCTGCTACAAGGTTTGTTCACTTAAAAAAAAATCCAAGGGTGTGTACTAAACACACAGCACACTGAGCACAGTAATTTTTTCGCAGGTCTTGGAGAATAAACTACCTTAATATCCTGAACCAGAACTTCCCCTTCCTCATTAAGGCAGGCTCAGCTGAAATTCTTATTCTCCTAACTCTACTTTTTCGCATTTAACAACAAAATATAAATGCTGATTTCCAAGCACAGCTAATGTTCTTTTAGTTACTATTAATATTTTTTAATAATTGGGAAATATTTTAATACCTTCTGTATAATATTCACCCTGTGAACAAAATTTCTGACTATAAAGTAGATCATTAGAGCTAAGTTTCTTTATTAACCCAGCTATTATGGTGATCTCTTTATCCTTGAAATTATTCATTCCTTGCCCATTTGAATTCTAATGTTTTTATTGATGAGGACATGTTGGTGTCACACATGTGTTACAAAACTACTCTTTTTTGTCTTGATCTTTTGTGTGCAGAACAAAATAAACTGCAAATTGAAGTTCTGAGCTTGCCTTATGAAAGCAGATTTAATTATCTCTGTATGTATTTATTTGAATTGATTTGCATTTTAAGATGCATTCAGGTATACTTCACTGTCTCTGCTGTATTATTAAATAAGATTATTTTAGAATTTTGTTTTCCTAGTATTATCCTGGCATATGGACTTAAAAACTTTAAAATATCATGTATTAAAAATAACAGATGTTGCTCTGGCCAGATGGCTCAGCCGGTTGGAGCATCATCCCATACACCAAAAGGCTGCGGGTTCAATCCCTGGTCAGGGTGCATGTCTAGGGTATGGGTTCACTGCCAGGGCCAGGTACGTAAGGGAGACAGCCCATTGTTGTGTCTCTCTCACATCAGTGTTTTTCTCTCTCTCTCCTTCTCTCTCTAAAATCAATAAACATATGATCAGGTGAAGATAAAAAAAATAACAGATGTTGCATTATCTTTAGTGAGTTCTAATTTTTTTCTAAAACCTCTTTAACACATTGTCTTTTACTGAATCCTTTGCAAGATCTTTGTAAATTTTATGGGATAACTATTAAAATGCTTTCAGCACTATCAGCATAAGGGAGCCACATCACCTAGTCTCTGAATAGAACCATCTCATTTGAAAATAATGTTTAATTTTAAATAATTATACATTTTTCACAGAAAGAGACATAGAAAAATATGTTCTTATTAAAATATTTTTGAAACTTATACCATGCTAATAAAGGAACTAAAGTGAGATTTTCTTTTGTACATGATGTTAATCTTTTTTTATTTCTTTGTTTTTTTGTTTAAACCTTTTAATATAAAAGTAATTTTACATTTTCTGTCTTTGTACCTCTCTCTGTGTGTCTGTCTCTCCCTCTCTGATATTTGAAAATTTGTATGCAATTCATTAAAATTCTTTGCCAATTTTATTTTCTAAAAAATTTCATGCTTATTGAAGTATAGTGCATTAACACAGACATTATTATATGTGATATTATGATAGCTATAATAATAAATAATAAATGACTATTACAGAAAATGATAAACATGGCAATGTAAGTAAAACAGGAAAACACACTCTAGTTTTGAAGTTAATAATAATAATATATTCCTATTTTAACTAAAGTCACAAAAAAAATGTGAGAGCATAGTATCTTAAATATACTCGGTAAAACTGAAATATATATCCCTCTTGACAGTACCTACAATTGATATTTACAATTAAAAGAGTAGCGAAAGCTAATTGACCTTCACTAATTGCATCTAATGTACTCTAGCTCCGTAACCAAAATAACGTGCTGCAGACGAAAGTAGGAACTGGAAGCAAAATTCTTAGAGCCCCCAAAACTGTCTTCGAACTTGAAAAGTCACAAAATGAAGCGGCATCTGGCCAAACCACTTGTACTGTAGTCTGTCTGCAAGACATACAGCGACTTCACATGCAGAGAAACTTTATTCAGAAGAAAGTCGTTGAAGAGGCAGTCAGTGTGAAAATTCACTAATTACTTTTCTGCAAATACCAGTAGCTCATCCTGTCCTGGTGCCTTCAGGAACGGAGAATAGTCTCCACAATGCATTGTCCCTAATGGAAACAATATTTACCTAATGGCAGGATAGAATTACTATGCGGCCGGCAGCAATAATATAAATTCTGGCGATAACAGTCTTTTTGCATGTCTTCTTATCTTCTAAAAGAGTCACAAACACAGGGACTTTCAAAACTTTTCCATACACCTGAGAAATGGTGGTTGTGCAAAAGAGCTGAGATTTCAACTGAACAAACATCCCTTTTAAATGTCAATTTTGGCTGAAATATATTAGCAAAGTTTTTAAAAACAGACATGTGTAATTGCCTTTTGCATCCAGAATCACTTTAGAAGACTTTTACATCCCTAAAATCTAAAGTATGCAATTTTTAAATCCCTGCACAGGCCAAATAAAAGGCAAAATAAAAGGATTTTCTCGCAGTTCACCATTTTAACTTACTAAAGTTGCTTTTAAAGTGATTTTTCATTTAATTAGCATTTTAAAATCAAATACATCTTCAAAACGTTACAGAGATAAAAAGAATATTACGTTAGGAAGAAGGAAGGACATTAAATTGGGTATTATATTTGGGTAAGTCATGTAAGCTCTGAACTTCAGTGTTCTCATCTATAATAAAAGGGATGGGTTGCTTACTAAGGGCCATACAATTCTATTTTTCTTTGCTTTTTGCTGAAATCATCATGATCTATTTTTTCCTTTCTTTTTAACAATACCTCAGAACTTTAGAATCTTAAGATGCTAGTTGTGTTCAGGAATTAAGGGACCCTTCAGCCCTTCGTTTCTTTTCTGAAGCATTACTGACATTCGATAGAAACAATTCTCAAAGTTCACTTGGAGCTCCCTCCCTGTGGCGCGTTTGCTGTCCGTGGTGCTCTGGCCCATGATTCTAGTAGCAGCCACAGCCCTCTCTCCATGGGTCATTTGTGTTAAAATATTGTCCCATATTTCCGTTTTCAAATGTGCCATGGTGAGGCAATAAAAGAAGCCTTTATACGGTCACATGAGAATATGGTATCACAGCAGTTTAAGTCTGATCCCCAAATCAGAATGGCAAGTGTGAGTGGATTGTAGAAGTGCTTGAATTAGCACTTTGTTGAAAAGTCCTTTAATATCCTATATAAAATTGTGTTTGTTCTTTTCCTGTAGCACCTCTAATCTCTACTACATCAGTGTTTATTTTGAGGTTGTATACTCTAGCTTTTGTTCTCTATGCCAACTTCTTCGAGACATTCTATTGGAAAGCTTTTTAAACTATTCTTTTCTTGTGTTGGTCATTTTTCCAATTGTTTTTATTCCTCATCAAAACACACCTTGAATTTCTGCATGGAGTGCCTGATTGACTCCACTTGTTTTTGTCTTCCGCTTCTCATTTTTGAAGCACAAAGAGCTTAGCTGTAAAATAATACTCCATTCACCCAGACTTGACATACTGGGGTGTTAGGCTATTTATTTAAAAACAACAACAACAACAACATAAAAAACACTTCTTCTGGAATCACCCTTTATTTTTTATTTTTTTGGTCAAACATACAGGAGTCATTAATTTGCATGTAACCACGGTTTGACTGTTAGTTGTTGTAGACATTGCCGTGCGTTTATCTTATCTTTTTTGTTTTTTGTTTTATTTTCCCAAGAAAATGATGCCATGAGCATTATTTTCCCAGGGAGTGCTGGAGACAGGCTGGAGGCTGTGTGGGTGCACAACCCCAGGCGAACCTCGGGCATGGGCCCTTCCTGGAGCTACCCATCAGCAGTTGAGCACTTCAGTAAAGTTACAAAAAACCAACATCCCACAAAAAAAAGTTAAGGGAACTTTAGCAAACAATGCGGGAGACAAACAAGTGGTCACTTGTTTTAAAATGTCTCAAAGCAGAATTCACTGGAGAGTATCAGAAGACTGCTGGACTTTATATATAGTTTTAGTATAGTTTTAAGAGTGAATTATGACTTTAGTATAGTTTTAAGAGTGAATTATGTATAGTTTTAAGAGTTTAGTATAGTTTTAAGAGTGAATTATGACAACTGTTGATGCTTATCCATTACTGGACCTGAACAACCCATATGTACTTTCCCATTTTCCTATGTTTTATCAGATAATTGATTTGGGTGAGTTTTGAAAATAAGGATGATTAGCATTTGACAGTTTTTGAAGGTGAAAATCTTCGAATTTGGGGTTCATGGCTTCTGATATGTCTTTGAAAGATGGCAACAAGCCATCCTGGCACAGGATATCTAATAAAGCAGAGTGGACCAGTGTTTCCTGTTATGTGCACTTAACTTCCATCTTTCCTTTTGAGTATATGTGTGTAATTACTGGATAAGGATACATACACGTAATACACAGATTATTTTTGTGCAAAATGAATAAACATTTACTTAAACTTGTCTATATTTATGTTCTACTTATTTGAACATTTGAGTTCCCTCAACTGGTAAATGAGCAGAGAAAATCCTCAGTGCTGTGGGGCTTCATTAGTATAGCCTGAAAACGTTTTCAAGTTTCCTCTCTTTTTACTAGAGGATGAATCATTCTACACATTCCCATTATAAAACCTATCACTCACATTTTCAAAGTTGCATGAATGGACACAGAGTGACTGTTAATATTTATATTTTAATGTCTCATTTGCTTCATGAATAGCTCTCAAGACCCATTGAAAATATGCAAAACTATAGGATACAGAGTAAATGCACTGGAATATTTTTCTTTTCTGTTATCTGGAAAGTTGGGATTGCTGAGTCATGCCCTTATTGCACTGTATGTGTGACCCTAAAAACAGATAGAAAGGATCAGGATACACAAAAAAGCATGGTTGAACATTAAAATATTTACACAAGTACAGGTGATCATTTATTTGTTCATAAATAGACTGTAACTATTTGTTTTTTTTAAGATTTTGTTTTTTTATCTTTAGAGAGAGGGAAAGAGAGAGAGAAAGAAAGAGAGAAACACCCATGTGTGAGAGATACATTGATTGGTTGCCTCTCGTATGCCCCCCACTGGGGACTTGGCCCCACAACCCGGGTGTGTGCCCTGACTGGAAATAGAACCAGTGACCTTTTGGTTAGTAGGCCGGCGCTCAATATACTGAGCCACACCAGCCAGGGTTGTTGCATTTTTGTTTTTATTTTTTGTTTTTGTAATCAAGAATAAGCAAGTAAAAAATGTAAAATTTCCTCAAACGTATTTAGTTTTGCAGGAAACTTCCCATAAAATTTAAATTATCGCAAGGACTTTAGTATCTGATTTGGGGGCCTGTTATTTTCAGTTACATTAAGTGATTTTGAAACAACCCATAAAAACTAAATTTTCTAAATTGAAGGCTTTAGATGATACTCACTTGGCCTTTAGCAGTGAGATGTCACTCTAATGAGGGAGCAGCGATGTTTGCCACATGTTCAACCGGTCAGGTTTTCAAACATTGATAGCCTGGTCTGTTTCAATAAGTGCTCTGAGTGAATGAAATGTGTTACTTCCTCTCTGGGTAACAATCAGGTAGGTGGTTGAAGGTTCCTCAACAGGGACATTATTGGGTGTGAATGAAAGTCACTGTTTTACAAACAGTGATGAAGACGGGATTACAGATAAAATCCCTGACATCTCAATATCTTCCTGACCTTGTGTTTAGGCTTTCCTCACCTTCTTCCAGGCCGGAACAGGAAGCCCCAAGGCACTCGCCTCCATAAACTTGCACTCACAACAAACCGACAACTGGTGCACACTGTGTATCTACTATACCTCTGGCAGGAGAAAGTGTCCATATTAGAGCGCTATTGATTTTCTTCATAACTATGAAGAGAATAGGTCATAGTCAAACCAACTGTAGTTGCTCGATACGTTAGATTAGCAGGACATAGCAACTCCAAGGTTCTTACACTGGCCATGAATAATAATAAAAGTTATAAAACAAGATACTTTACTTTCTACTCATTTAGATGAGTGCCTTTTTTCTAGTCTGTCTCCACATTTAATATCTCAATATTTTTACTTTTTACACTTACTTTTATGTTGTTATAATAGATCTGATATAATGCCTATGGATTTATGAAGATTCAAAATGAACTACTATCGCAGCTATAAAACAGACATATCTACTCACAAGAGTATACTTTTGGCACATATTAAATTTGTTATAAAGTTTTTAAACCATTTCCCCCTGTGTGTAATAAATTTTAAAAAGCAATTTAGAAATTACTCATAGAAAAGTGAATTGCCTAGCAATCCCATGAGTTAAAATTATGTCCTTGAGAAATCATTTAAAATAAAACAGACTTCATTAAATGAGAAAAATAAATTCCTCTATGAACATAGCACCCAAACTCTAACAATACAAATGACAAATCGCTAGAGGCCTCAAATCATAGATTTCTAACCAAGGTTAATTTCTTTAATATTCTGAACAGTGAGAAATTGTAGTCTGGAGGAAAAGAATACATTAAGTCACTAAGTTATCAAAATATCATGGGAAAATAACAGATTTAAGTGTTTACCATCCTTCTGATAAAGCCCCCTCGAGTTGGCAATAAATGACTCAGTTGAAGAACACTTGGTAGATAAGTTTGGAAATCTTGGGGAATATAGTGATTCAGTCCCTGCAGTCTTTTCCTTGAAGACAGAGAGTAGCCATTCATCCAAAACTTCCAGGAAAAAAAAAATGTTTTTATTATTCGTTATTTCCTTCATTGCTCTTTGACGAGTATATAATGGATTCTAAATAATTTCTTTCCAAATAGAAATGTGTCTTCAGAAAAATTCATATTAATATAACTTTAATTTACTTCAAGTCAACAAATATTTATGGAATTTATAATGTGCAAAATTCTATGCTATAAATTCCAAAGAGATATATAATGAGGAGTTAGACCTATTCCTTATGGGAGTGGGGAGGGGATGGTAAATATAAGAAGAAAAGGATAATTACTTTAGAAATAAAATTAGAAATGAATGTTATTCTTAAGCTACTACAGCAGGTACCCCATTGCATCATGCTGTCTTTCATGTTACATTTGGTTATGGTGAATGAGTGGTATTTCTTAAGCAAGATATTTACAAGCAAGGGAGCTGAATATTGTAGAGTTAGCAGAAACTCCATGCCTTGAGTAATTTGCATGAAACTAATTATCCGGTTAAAAAATAACTGGGACATTGTCCTCAGTTAAGTTTCAGTGAGGTACAGTCATAGTGAATAAACATGGAGTAGAGTTGAGAAAGCAAGAAAAAGTAAAATTACCATGTCCCTGAGAGAAAACCTTCAACACTGGGGAGGAAGACTTCTGGGATAAGGGTCAGGTTCAGTCAAGGGGCCCAGATGTGGTGAGGGAGCTGTGATTTGGGTTTTCTAACAAATAACCTTGCAAGTTATTTCTTTGTCATGGTGAGGAGACCCTCAGCTAAAAGAAATGAGAAAAAATTTAGAAAATTTCAAAAACATCAAACAAATTTCTGTTTATAAATGGTTTCAATAATTTGATTCAGTAAGTCCTTTCACTCAAGAATATGTATTGGTGACCTGGAAGTCTAGAAATAAAACAAAGAATTCAACAATGGTAGTTCTGACCGAAATGAAATATTTATCATAAAAAATTGAATTCTTTGAAAGTATGTTCTAAATTCTTCTTTATGATTAGTTTTTATTTCAAGATTTATACCCATTTTCTATACACCTTTTTATTTATATATCCATTCTATAAATAATTCCTTCTAAGCAATTCTTTTTCTTAAAAGATACAACTTTTGGGTTTTTTCCAGGTTTTCAATAATTTGAAAATCACCAAATATTCCAATTTTAGCCATTCTTTCACATTTTTAAATGAGAAGTAAAGTTCAATGAAGTGGCCCTGGTTGGTGTAGTTCAGTGGATTGAGCACCAGACTGTGAGCCAAAGAGCCGCAGTTCGATTCCCCAGTCAGGGCACGTGCCTGGGTTGGCTGCCGGGTCCCCAGTAGGGGCAACTCCAGAGGCAACCGCGCATTGATGTTTCTCTCTCTTTCTCCCTCCCTTCCCTTCTTTCTAAAAATAAATAAATAAAATTAAAAAAAAATTTAATACAGAGAACCAGTGTTTTGAATAGACCATACATTTTGTGGTTATATGGGTATGATTGGGGTGTACCAAATACCATCCTCAGGTCAGTGATTTTCTAGAAGTACCCAGAAAAGCCACAGATGATGCATCAGAATTGTACACTTGAAATATGTATTATTTCATCAACAAATAAATTCAATTAAAAATTCATTATATGATGGCAAAGGAAAGAGGCACATAGGAAGGAGCCTAAGAGATGCCAGATACAAGTTTTCAAGGGTCTTCTCCCAGCCACGATGTGCAATGACGACACACATGGGCTACTGCTAACAAAAGAAGCTCAGCGGATCCTTGATGTCCAGGGTGTTATTCGGGTTGGGGACATAGGCATGCTGCGTGGCTGACCTTCACGTCCCGTCCTTCCAAAGATCAAGCTGATAACACATGGCCCAAACTCGCCACCATAAGTCATGTTGTTAATATAAACTACTCTTTTCTGCCCAAATCTCCCTGGCGAACAAAGAACCTCTTCACAAATAGGGTAATCGAAAGGCATAGATTGTCTCCCAGAAATCAGGTAGAAACAGACCTTCAGTGTGCAGTGTGCACAACCCCGGCTTGCTGAGTTATTTACTGTACAATGGTGTTAACTTACCAAAAAAAAAAAAAAAAACAAACAAACCCCATGAAAAATCTTTCCTCCTCTAGACACTGGACACACTACAAGACAGGGAGAGATAGAAGACATATACTGTAAACAGAAAAGGGATTGAGGAAAGCCAGCTGCCACCTTAATTTTTAAAGAATAATCTACACTAGATGTTGTCTCTTTCATCTTGTTCATTTCTTAGACCATGGGCATCTGGCTTTTCTTTTCACCACACTTAAGACACCCCCACGCTATCACAGTGAAGGATGAGCATAGCCCCTCTGGTGATTAGTCCGATGAATCTTTTAGTCCCTGCCTTTAGACACCTGCTGCAGTGGCCCCGCTGATCAAAAATTGTGCTATATTTTATTTGCATTTTGACTATTAAAAATATGTATGCAAAAATCCATACCGTCTATGAGTTTATACAAGGAGAAATACTATCTCTAAGACCATTTTCTAGAAGATAATCAGTGTTTACAATTTCTTGCATATGCTTCCAGAAACCATCTCTGCACACACATCTCTGTTTGTCTCCATTGTTTGCCCCAAGTGAAAAATAGAACACAGGGTCTGGCACACATAGCGCCGCTCTCTATTACAAAACCTTTTATTACAAAGTCCTAGGCATGTGATTCCATGACATAATAATATCACACTTAAGCATACCATATTTTAGGTGAAGTGTTCAAATTAAAGCTATAAAGTATGACACCCATAGTATTACCTTACCGAACACACTCAAGCAGGCATTGCTTCTGCTGCACCCTGTATATGCAACAATCTTTTCCTTTCATTTAACATCTTGTCAAGACATTTTACCCATTAAATATAAAGTAAAATTTCTGGAGTTTTGCAACTGCAGTGAGTATATATGGTTATGGTATAACTTAGGGTAGTTAGGTGGTATAGTTCTATTCCTTTGCTATTTCTCCAACTAATAGGATACAAAAAAAATCTTAGTTATTAGTTAAATCTTCACTTATATTCAATGTGCATGTGCTCTTATAATTTTACCCATCCATATTTCTTGGTTCTCTGTTCCCCAGTAGTAAAATGATCAGAAATGAATCTATCATATTCTTTATAAATGTACCTTTCCTTTCTGTTGTTTTTATTTTTACTGTATTGTTCATTTATTGTTTCTTTATAGGTTGTATCTAGCTTAGAAAGAATTTCCAAGCAAGGTTATAAATACTATCTTTTTGCATCTGCAGTGCTGGTTTGAGTCTGTACCACTTCCGTGTTTTGAAATCTATCTAAATTCACTTTGTGACCTAATATATAATCAATTTTTGTAAATCTTGCACAAGCACTTAAAATAAAATGTAGTGTCTTTTTTCAGGGGCCACACTTTACTAGTAACTAATACATTTATCTCATCTAATTAGGCCCTTAGTCTGTGCCCTTATCTCCTGCTGATTTGTTTGTGCAGGTTTAGCGGTAAGCTAAAATTCTAACATTATGATGATTTTCTTTTCATTTATCGAATAAAGTTTTATAGATAGTGTTTGATAAATTTAAATCCTGTTTAACACACAGAATTTTGTTTTTCTTCTAAAAATAATTTGTTTTATTATGAAATTCTACTGCTTTTTGTTTAATATTTTGCCTGTTTTCAAACCTATTTTTGTTTGCATTTTTCTGTCATTATTCTATAAGCCTATGTCTATCACTTTTATATATGTTAATAAGATGTTTAGATTTAGCTCTATCTTATATGCTTTTTGCTTTAGTTGTTTCTTTGCTTTTTATCATTTATTATAGCTTCCACTGTTGTCATGAGTGTGTAATGAATCTGCAGATGTTTCTGTTTGTGTTTTTTCTGCTGAAAACTTAAAATTTAGACATTTTAAAAAATTATCGTGACTGATGTTTAACATATGTACCTTTAAGTAATATTTTAAGGTTCTATTAGTAGATTTATCAGGCTTAAATGTTTGCATAATGATGATTTTCTAATTCTAGTTATTGATCACCAGCCATGCAAGAACAGGAATAAACCTAATTTATCACTTCACCTTTCACTATCCTCATCTGGGTTTGTTTTTCCTGTAATAACATTACTTATACCTTTTCTGTTGTTGTTGTTCTATATAACCATAATTACCATAATTGCTTAGAAAAGGTCTCAGGATATTATGTTTACTGATCTCTTCCATGTTTAAACATAAAGCTTCATACTTGATGATTTACTCGTCTGGATATTCATAATACACATTTTCTTTCTTTCTTTCTTTCTTTCTTTCTTTCTTTCTCTCTTTCTCTCTTTCTCTCTTTCTCTCTTTCTCTCTTTCTCTCTTTCTCTCTTTCTCTCTTTCTCTCTTTCTCTCTTTCTTTCTGTATCCCTTAGACATATATCCATACTCTTCCAATTCTACCTGTACTTCTAAGGTCAGCATAACTTCTTCCTGTGTAGTAAAATTTAATTGGGAAAGTCAGGTCTGTCTTTGACCCACACATTTGAAAAAAAAATGTAGGCCTTATCTGACTGCCGGGAAGTAGGTTCTAAGTCCTTGGAATATCTTGTCTCATAAGAATGTCCCTTCACCTGAGGGCCTTGGCCCATGTCATGTTGATTATGTAATGATATTGATGATGGGGGCCTTGTGCCAGGAGGTATCAGCTTGCCCTCTGGAAGGGTGAAAGTCTAAAGTTCAACCATGAGGGCAATCAGCCATACAAATATGAATAACCCCCCACCCTCAATACAAAGTATTATTGGGAGAGGTAAGTGCTCCCTTCGCAGCTCCCACTGAGGGAGTTCAAGTGGAAGCTAATGCCTGGCGTATCCTGGACTTTGCCTTCTGAGCATCTTTCCTTCACTAATTTTAACCTGTATCCTTTCACTATAATAAACCATGACCATGAATAGCACAGCTTTTCTTAGCCCTCTGTGGCTTTCCAGTGACTCACTGAATCTCCTTGTGGTCTTGGGACTCTCCAACCATGCCCCTCATTTATAGTTACTGAAACCTTTTTGGCTTTTGAGGCATGGAAAGCTGGGGGTGTGTTTTTCCATTTCAGGACATTGTTAATTTCATTATTGTGCTTTCAAATGTGCTTCTGTTTCAACTTTTGTCTTTCCTCTTGAAGGATATCAATCGAGGTTATTCTAGCTTTGAGTTATCTGTCATCTATATATATATATATATATATATATATATATATATGATCCCTAGTTATTTGAAACTCACTGATTTCCATTTTTTATTCCTGAATTGTTTTCAGATTCATCTTCCATATTCTTGACTGGTCAAAGTTGTTCTTATTTTCACTTTTTGTTGCATTTATGGGAACATCATTTCTATGATTATTTTACTTTCCATCATTGTCTGAACTCTTATACCACTTTTTCATATTTATCTTTCTATATTTGCTTTGAATTTTTATTTCAGACAGACCATATGTTCTTTAATTTCATTGACTTCTTATAGCATTTACCCATAGATTTGTGAGATTGTTTATCTTATACGTAGTTTTTCTGGTATGTACCTTTTATCCTTCCCTATTCCCTTATCCTTTTAATGTTTTTTTCCTCTATTTTCTTTCAATATTTTTTCACAGGACCAATGATATGAACTATGAACTTTGTGAACTTTTTTCACCTTTAAAATGCAAAATTATGCTTTCAGGCTGGCTATTTGTTGAAGGACAACTTGAGTGAGAGGGTCAGACTAAAGATTTGGGTCAGCAGGCCACATGGACTTCAGCCCATTTTCCATGTAATGTTTCTCATTAATATTCTCCCAGAGGATGATTCTCTGCTCTGGCATAGAAGGAAACATGCAGAGAGAACCCAGAAGTTTTGTCTGTCCCTGTCCCCTGCAGGGATTTAACATTTACTTCTGCTCCTCTGACCAAGATTATCCTTAGCAGTTACTTCCACATGCTTTTTCGTTCCTAACTTGCCCTATTGAAAAGTTGGCTATTTCTTACAAAAAAGCAGAGCTGCGTGTTTGTTGTTTTAGCCTCCTCTCCCGTCCCATACTGACTCTTAAATTGGTGAAACTGATTGGTTAAATTAGTTGAAACAAAAATAGACTGAATGGATTGTGATTTTCTTATTTTTAACTCTGGCTTAGAAGTTATTTTTCAATACTTCTCATTTGCTTTCGCCCTTCCCTGCCGTGGATTTAAACACCACTTAAGGATGTTCTCTAAGCGATCTCGTGAACTCGGTTCAGCAGTGAATTTTGGTTTTATCTCTCAAAACTGCTGACACAATCCCATTTAGTAATGTTCATCTCTTAGGTTCTGTTTGGAAGTTTTCAGCAACGATATTTTATGCAAATGAGAATTAACTACTCCCCCATGAACTCATTACCATGTTAAAACAAAAGTTAATCCCCAAACAAACATTGTCTCACGTATAGGCAGCCAACAAACATTTATTAAGAAGTAAATAGAAAACACTCATAAAATATGTTCCAGGAGTTTGACAAAATCCCAGTTCCCTGTTCTTTTAGGCTCTTTTATCACAACTTCACATGAAAAGTCTACACAAAGCAGTGAATGATATTCTAGAGACAAGATACTGTTATCCTTAATATTTTCATCAGGAAAATAGGAAATCCTTAAAACCACTTTCTGGACGCAATTCTGATTAGGGATCAAGCTTCAGGCTTGCCTAATGCTTAAGGAAATAGTAAGCATCCGAAATATTTTGGTTTTTCCAAGCCTAGTGAATTTACAATTGAGAATGTACTTCTCATATTTATCATGTTATTTAACAAGTCAATGCTTTCACTAGCATAAACACATTTTTGCTTCAAACTTTCTAATAAGCAAATCCTCCAGTGTTGATCTTGCTATGGAAAATAAATATAGTTTATGACTACCATTGGATTATAACAGCTAACCATTCCTGTAGCACGCTTGTCTGATTAAAGCAACCGGTTGTCCCTAGAGTAGAAGCTTAAACTATTACAGACTTAATAACATACTGTGTATGTCACTATGCTAAAATTTTGAAATCTTTTCCAATAGATTACAGACAAAAAGAAGTCCAATTTATACTTGGAGAAGCTGGCTTAGTTCCCAAGATCTGCTCCCCAGTATACAAAGTACCACATGTAATTGTTCTTGTGGTACTTATCTTCACAAATTATGCATTTAGATTATCATTAACTAACTCTTATCAAGGAATAAAGTTTGGGGGTTTGAATTACTAATTTTAACACATTTCAGAAAGGAGATTCAGGCAGATCTCTCTTCATCCCCTTATTCTTCAACCAAATACTCATATATTCTTTCTTGGAAGTCCCCTTTTATTAATTTTTGTGTTTTTCTTCCTCTGCCCATTTCTAGTGTTAATTGTTTTAACTTTGATATAATTTCAGAGTTATAGAAAATATGAAAGAATAATAATAAACCCAGAAGCATGTGTTCAGTTTTTCACATGGTCTTTATCTTTTATGACCCTGATATTTTTTGAACACATGGTGGTTATTTGTAAAATGTAGCTCATTTAAGTTGGTCTGACATTTCCTAATGATTATGTATGGGTTATATAATTTGGCAGGAACATTACAGGACATATTTTGCATCTTTACCATATATGACAGGAGACACATGATGTCCTTTTGTCCCTTGATCTGCCAACTCCAAGCTGGAGACCCAGGAAAGCTGGTGGCATAGTTTCAGTCTGAACCCTAATGCCTGAGAACCAGAACTTAGAGTAGAAATTCTAGTCCAAGTCCAAAGGCCGGAGAGCCAGAGGCATCAATCATTTACATCCCAGTCTGTGGGCAGGAAAAGATAAATGACCCAGCTCAAAACAGCCAGGTGGAGAGACTGTATTTCCCCTAACCTCACCTTTTGTTCTATCCAGGCCTTTAACGGATTGATGAGGCTCACTCATACTGAGGAGGGCAGCTTGTTATACTCAGCCTCATACATAAAACCCCCATAGATGTACTGAGAAATAACAACTAGCCAAATATCAGGGAACCTCATAGACCAGTGAAGTGACACATAAAATTGACCATCGCATTATACTTGTATTTTGCCGTGTATCATGTACATCCACATTTTTGGACCAAACTTTCAGGAAAAATATCCTTCATGTTAATCTTTTAATTCAATTTTTTATTTACTCATATTTAGATACTTGTTTTTTGTGTTATAAAGGAATTTTAACATTTATTTTTGAACACATTATGGTACAAGAAATTTTATGTAGCAAATAATTACAAAACACAAGAACAAATACAAGGTATTTCAGGTCCCGCTCATGTATAATGTGCATCCTTATTTTACTCTCAGAAATTTGGGTGAAAGGCTGTATATTATACATGGCAAAATATGGTAACTCATGCCACTTGTGAGTTCAGAGACCCGGGATATTTACTAGGTCACCTTCCTGTACCCACCTACCCCCTTCCCACACTGAGCAATTCACTAATAGATGTAATTAATACTACTCTATGACTTTTAAACCACTCCCCTCTTTTTGAGTACATCTTCCATTGTCTTTGGTTAAAACCTTGTAATTTAATAATGTATTATATTTTCTGGCCAACCTGCAGCCCTGCCCTTCTTCAATCCCTTCTTCATAGAGTTGTCTGTGTCAGTATTCTAGAGAATAAGCTCCTGACATCAATGACCTTGCCTCTTTTGCACCCCACAGTGCTGGAACAGAGTAAGTATTCCATAAATTTTGACTGAAAAAACAGCATGCAAGTTTTAAGATGAAACTTCTGAACCAAAATCATTCTATTGTTTCTCATGGATTTATATACATTCTTCAAACACCTTGGTTTAGCAAACAAAATTCAGGCTTAATTCCAATTTTTCACCACCCTTTAGTATACATACCCTATTGCTACAGTGATACGAAACTATTGTTTATCTGTTGTTCACCCATCTATTTTACAACAACACTCTTTAATACATGCTGTCACTTGCCCTCTCCACCCTTTTCTGAGCCAGCTAGAAACTTACTTATGTTTTAGAAATGCAGCTGAACGCTTGCTTGACCACCATGTACCCCTGTTGTCATACAGATATATTTTTTCTGTGCTCCAGTAACATGCATCTCAGAACACTGAATTCACTGAACTACAATTACTGTCCTATTTTTGTTTCCCTTTAGGTATGAACCATTTATTTTTATATTTTCATCTCCAGTTTATAACTTAGTACCTGTTATAGGTAGGCTACACACACGCACACATACACACACACACACATTTATTTTTAAAAGCGAAAGCTGAACCCTACATATCAAATAACCTATCACGCCATGTCTACTTTCTTTACCCCAGTGAGCCCACAGTATCCAGAGGGGATTGTTGCCAGGACCTTCCGTGGATAACAAAATCCAAGGAGGCTCAAGTCCTCAGCATCATATGTGAAATGGTGCAGTATTTGCATACAACTTAAGTACATCTTCCCATATACTTTAAATCATCTGCAGATTACTTATAGTACCTAATACAATATGAATGCTATGTGATTGTTGTCATGCTGTATTACTTAGGGAATAATGACAAAAAAATGCATACATCTCTAGTGTGGAGGCAACTGTCATAAGGCTGCTTACGCACTACGAGTCAGCAACGACAGAACATTTTTCAATGTTTCTACCAATGGTTAGTTGAATCCACTGACGTGAACCCGCAGGTATGGATGGTTGACATTATGACAGTTCTCTTCATCCTTAAACACTCAGCTTTTTGTCTTTTCCTGGAGAAGTGGTCTATTTTTCTCAGAATTCAATAATCTGCCTTCCCTCTCATCACTCTTAATGTTTGCCATTATTAAAACATTTAAATCAATGTGATTTGTAGTATAAATGACTATTTGCTTTTCTATCTCCCCAAGTGAACTGTAAACTAATGACAGCAAAATCTATGTCTTGGTTCTCACTTGCTGTACTATAATAATTATGTTAACAATAATTCCTTAAGGAAAAAGCAGTATTACATTGTACAGTTGTCAAAGCATTATTACAGAAACAAACCATTGGAGTCAATCGAAAAACTGAACGCTCTAAGGGAAGGATTTTTATGGAAGATGAAAAGAAAGCATTATATTTTGTAACCAACTATAGAATCGACTGCTTTGGAAAAAATGTTATGCAGACATAACTTGATTGGATATAATCTTTGCAATTAGATAATAAAAACATATCGTGTTCATTTTATACATTCTTTTCTTTTTGAGACTTGCTAGTTAAGTAGAAATTGTGCAAGATTGTTATTATTGCTTGAAAAAATTTTCTCATATTTTAATAGCGATTCACATTTTGTAAATTGCATTTACATACATTACCTCATGTCAATACTTAATATTATTCTTTAAAGCAGGTATTATCACCTCTGAGTAATAGGAGAGAAAACTGAGAGTCAACACATTGAAGTTACTTTCCTAAGCTCTGTCATGTCTTCGATTACCACAGAAATGTGCAATTGTATAATCACAGTATTACAGGCAGAGAGAAGAAGTAATGATTTGGGTCTGATCTAAGACTTTTTTTTTTTTTTAATTCGTGCAGCAGCTGCTGAAAAAGCTTTTCCTGATTTAGAAGCTCACTGTAGGTGCTGTGAATCTGAAGCATGTTCCAAAATACTTATGCAAGTATACTTGCATAAGCAAGTAATGCAAATCTCAAACATCAAAGAAGTTTCCACTTCTTGCCAATAAAATCAACAAATATTTTTAAAAATATTCAATAGAGAAAGATGACATGGATACAATAAACGGATAAATTATAAAATGTAAAGGAACCTGAGATCTCCATCATCCTATGTATTTTCTCTAAGACAAATAAGTCATCAGAGGCTCTGCACTTTGTGTGTTTCATGGGTTAAGATTTGGTAAATTCTAACATGGAAGCAGACCTCCAGACTGTGGGCCCAAGTTAGGATGTGGTCAGTTGACTTATAAGAGTGTTCTCAGAACAGCAGTAAGGACAGAGAGCTCAGGTGACAAGGCGGAACCACAGCCTCAGCTAGATCAGGAACGGGGAGGGCTAGTGAAGTTAGCAACAGGGAGGACACTGAAGTCATCGGTGAGCCTTGAACTCCAGTCTTTTGTCGTCCAGGTATAATGCTGATTTGATTCTGTCTAGTCACTACGATGGCTCTCTGACATTCGCTAAGTATTAATTGTTACATAAAATATATCCTGCAAAATATCAGTTTCTTATATCCATTTTCTCATTCTTCCAGTTTTAAAACATTGATACCCTCTACAAAACAAATGAGGCTATATTTCAATTCACCAGCTATAGTTAATAAGGTATGGTATATATACATACTCCCTCTTGAATTCTTCATTCAACTCTATACCATGAATTATATACTCAGTATAATTCTTCATTTTCATTGTCATCTCTATAGTTCAAGTGCTTTCATTGTGCTCTGGATTGATAGCAGTGATATTTTAAATAATCTTCCTAATCTAAAGAAACAGATATTCTGAATGACTTATTTTGATCAGACTTTTTATAGCACTAGGTTGATTTTATAATATCCCTGCTAGAACAACTTTGATGACTCCATATTGATATGAAAAAAGTCAAAAAGCACTTATAAAAATTATATTTTCACTACTTTTTATATATTAGCAGGATTAGTAATACTTGAGTATTTTTATTGACTTCTAAAAATGTCAGGTTAGATTTAGAACTTCAGAAAGAAGAAAAACAAAACAATAAAAAAACTTCAAAAAATAAAGAAAGAAAGAAAAAAAATAAAAGAAAGAACATAACTGGAAAACTCATCTTAATTCTATTTCATCCTCATTTTTCCAGTGCTTAGTCTGATACCTGTTGTGGCCTAGACACTGCATCAAAGAATATGACTCCCCTAACTGATCATTCATCTCATTCACACCACATATTCAAGTTGTAAAACCATGTATATGTACATAGTTTAGTGAGACTTACAACCCCCACTGCTTCTTTGCTTCACCACGCCAAGCCATATTAATAAGAAAATAGATTGCCAATGTATTGATATAAACTTTAACGCAAAATAATTTTGTGAAAAAGATGAAAGTACAGCAAAGATGAAATGGTTTACCTTAGATGTTCAAAATGGTTTTAAAAAATTCGGTTTTATATAGTTTTGAGGAGATCAGAAACAGCCCTATAGAAATCCTAACTGATAGTTTCATTCTGTTATTGAGCCAATAAAAACTTCCTTTAGAACAACATGTAGCCTGAAATGTAATATTTTCTGAGAATGAATATACATACATTGGTCTAGAATATATGAAAATCTTGGGATGGGACTCCAGCCACAAAAAAGTTCTTAGTCATATCAACCAATTTTAATTTTTCTACTGTTAAATTTTAAGTATTTCTGCAAGAATGTTAGACATGAATCACTATTCTAAAAATAATAGTTTTTAATTTTATTGTCATTTTCTTCCAGGAACTGAAATTAAGTCTGGGCTGTTTGGATAATTTACAGAATAAAATGAAATACTAATCTAATGACCAGTGAAGTTCAGTAAATGTTCTGATGTATCTTTTTGCTACCAGGAAGTAATAAATAGTAAGCTAATTTCCATTACGGTTAATTTTTAGTATGAATAAAACATTAATGTAATAATTTATTTCTTTCTTCATAAGGAATGCTTTTCTGTTAACCCAAAATTTAAAATATTTTTTAAATTACAGAGGTTATTTTTAAAGATCATCTTAAAAGTTTCAAATTAAACTAAAAATATGAGGAGTAAAACATGCCTTAATTGAAAATTAGTAAGGCAGAGTAATAGTTCATTTGAAAATGTCATGTAGAATCCTAAAACTATATTAAGATTAGTTCCACTTGTTTTTAGATTAATATGAGGTAATTGTATTGATTAATAAGACATTGAGCTTTTTCAAAATATGTTTTTTTAAAAGATTTTATTTATTTATTTTTAAACAGAGGAGAATGGAGGGAGGAAGAAAGGGAGGGAAACATCAATGTGTGCTTGCCTCTCATGCCCCCCAGCTGGGCACCTGGCCCACAACCCAGGCATGTGCCCTGACTGGGAATCAAACCAGTGATCCTTTGGTTCTCAGGCCAGTGCTCAATCCACTGAGTTACACCAGCCATGGCTTTTTCAAAATATGTTTAATTAAAGTGATATGTTTTCTTAAAAATAAAACTGTATTTTTCCTATTGTTATTCTTAAGTCATTTATATTTTTCCTCTACAGTTCAATCAATGTTAGTTAAAATACATATCTGATTATACAAAGGAAATTAATTTTGTAATTACCTTCATAATTGCAAGAATACCTGGGAGCAGAAGCCTGTCGCTACATTTTGTTTAGTGTCTTTCGAGTGTTCTGAGAGAAGGTGAAAGCCAAGGGATGTAAAGAAGTCCAAGGGAACCCCCACACATCCAGAATTCACATTCATCTTCTAACATCATCTTGACGTCCACATCCTTTCCCAAATATCCAGCAATTGTAAAATGGTGTGGTCACCCCTGCCCATAATAAAATCCAGCCTCCTTAAAGAACAGTTTGAGTGGCCATAGCTAATGTTTCCAGTCTAATCTCTACCCTAATCTCTATTTGGTGAACCACTAAAAAAGAAACAAGACTGATTTATGTGAAACAATCAGCAAAATGCATTACAATACAAAACATACCTACTCACAGCCTTGTGTCCAGTGGCTAAGACCCAGTCAAAGGCTAGAGCACTCCCAGGGTTCTCGGAGAAAATATGAAGTGTTGAAGTTGAACTGGAGAGAAATTGGTTTAAGGGAGGGAGGACATTTCTACGAGGACATGTTAAAGAAGGCATGATTATCTAGACAATATTAATATCTATCTGAATAGATAAATTGTATTAATATTTTAAAGTAATTGACATTAGAATTTAATGACTAAGGAGGAACCAGATTATGGAAGATTATGGAATTAATGTAGGAGCATCTCGATGCATTTCAGAAGTAAGAATATGAACAAGGAATCACGTGTAGTTACCTTTTCAAGTCTAATTGCACAATGTGTAGATTTGCTCCATCTCCATTTGAAATTATGTACTGAATTTCTGAACTTCTCTGTTAAATGTTTGGCACAGTTAAATCATTGACCAATTTCGGAAAAATAAAATTCATGGATTATAAACAAAAATGTCTTAAGGGAAAGAAGTGTCAGTCATTTCTTCAACAATTGTTTATTGAACAACTCCCACATTCTGGGAACTGTTCTCAGGAGTGTCAGATAAAAAACAGTAAGTCAACAGGAACAAGGCAAACTGGAAAATTTCTGCTTTGCTTAAATTATCTCAGTTCATTTATTTATTTTAACCAAGCCAGTCAAACAAGAAAATCCAGAAAGTCTCCTTTGTCCTACCCTGATATTGACCTAAATATATACCTGAACTCAGTCTTTGTGTCCCAGAGTGACCTGAGTGTCCCAGGGAAATCTCAGGTCACATAGGAAACATAATCATTCTTTGGGTTTGCTTCTTCCAGAGCACTCTCAGGATTAGAAGGCATCAGTCTAGGCTTCTGGAAATCCTGCATGGGGAAAAGTTTAAAGAACAGTCAGATAGTTAATCCCTTTGCTACTTTATCTTCTCCTAAATCTTGCCATCTGTCAGATGCCTGGTGAAAAGCAAAGCGAATTTACACTTCTGAAATTTCTTTCACGTCAAGTCCTCTTTTCAAACAACTGCTGGGATCCTGCCTTAGCTATGGACACGTGAGTCTTTGAAAAGAGATCACAGGATTTCAGCTAGATTTAATTTCTGTAGAAATAAGAGGCCAGTAAGATGACAAGAGTGTATATGAAATAAAAATCTTATATTTCCCCTTTTTATGCATGTGTTTATAAAAGTAGTTTGAAATGAGCAAGTGTATCACAAACATGCCATATTATTAGAAAATATCAATTGATATTATACTAGAAATCTACGTAAGTTATTTCACCCAAAATGAAGTAAAAAACACATGGTTAGATTTTGTTTCATTATGGGGAGATGACGCTAGTTCCATGTGCTACATCTGTTGTGTTTTATCAAAAGATTATCTAAAACTTCTAATCAAAATGCCACTGTATATATAAACATCCATTGTTTAATAAGCTGATGTGCGATTTTATATGTGAGAAATATACACATATTAGGTCAATATTTTACCTAAATATATCATAGATTTTTCCAAATATAGTTAAATTACTGAGTTTCGGTACCATTGCCTCCCGTCCAAAAATTTTCCATATATTAAATTGGAGTAGGCCAATAAAATTTGCTGATTAATAAATATTATTAAACATTTACAAAATCAAAGACTTAAGAATCAAAAACACTTTAAAATTTTCCTACCTTTGTTTCCTCTTTTAAACAAACAATGACATATTGCTCGTTTGTAACAGATATGGAAGTAAAACCATTGCTTTTGTATTTTACTACCCAAGAATTCATTAACTACTATCCCACTTAAAAGGGCTAGCATTTCAAATTTGTTACACCAGACAGGTTAACTGACTTGTTCAATTTCTGATGATTGTTTCACTGCAAAGCTGGTAGTGGACTGTGTCTCACCCACCTGCTCTGAGCCTCAGCCCAACGCTTTTCTATTATAAGTGCTGATTGATATTCCTGCTTATGTTTTCTTAATGTTACAGGCATGTTCTCACATACTTAACATATTTTTCTTCATACTAGTCATAAATTATTTCACCAAATCAGAGGAAAACTTAACAGAGTAATCAGAAATCAGTTAGTGGTAGCTTCACTTGTGAATTACCATCCATGACAGTGTCAACCGATATTTAACTTATAGCAAGAAATCAGTTTCTTTAAAAATATTTATGTTGTGTAAACATCAAAATCATAAAATACCTTTTGCTAATGCTCAGGCAACCACAGGTATGTACCTATGTGTACATAAATTTAGACATACTATATGTGTGTTATTTATAGCTAAAAATTATATGCAGTGTTAAACATCATACATATATGGGAAGACTTAGGACAATAATTTGTTTCTGTTAATCTATCTGCCATATTTGTGATAATATTATGCTGCCATTGAGCACAAAAGAGTAAGGCATATAAAATGACATATTTTTAAAGTAACTTTCCCTGAATGAAGATTTGTTGAGCCCTGTGCTTACAAAACACTAGTAGAATTATGTAGTCAGACCAAAGAAACTTTTACCTTACACCTTCTCAAATCTTAGACGAGGTCAAACTAACCAGATTTATAAAGATAAATGATTCAACCTAAAGAATGCTATTCTTTCTCTTCCTGTGGGTTTCTGTATATTTTGATTGAAGTTTCTCTACACCCACATTTGCGTATGTTTCTTTTCCCATTTAAAAATGTATTGTCATTGTTTTCCTATACTTACTTTTTTAATGCTTTTTTTTTTTTTTTTTTTTTTTTGCTGGTGACACAGCAGAATATAAGGCCTGGGCCTCTCTCATGTCTCATAGCTTTTGCCTCCCCTCAGGTCACAGCTGTCACGTTGTAATGGGGGAAAACTAAGCCTTGGTGGTCCAAAGTGATCCTATTTCTGCTTCATCTCTGTTATTTCCTTTTCTTTTTTAAAAATGTTATTTATTTTATTTATAGACAGAGGGGAAGGGAGGGAGAGAGAGGGAGAGAAACATCAATGTGTGGTTGCCTCTCACACAGCCACTACTGGAGACCTGACCCACAACTCAGGCATGTACCTTGACTGGGGAATCAAACCGGGGACACTTTGGTTCACAGGCCGACACTTAATCCACTGAGCTACTCCAGCCAGGCCTCTAATTGTTATTTCAATTAAACTTGTTTCCACTTTTTTTGTTATTATAAATTATGATGTAATAAACTATTATGATGTCATAAACTATTATTATGATGTAATAAACTATTTTACTTTCAATTTCATGTAAGTGTATCTTATTGGGGGGATAAATTTATAAATGAAGATTTATTGGGTCAAAACATAAATATTTAAAAATTATTAGTAAATATCTTTAAAACTGCAAAAGTAATTTACCTTCATTCATGTTTTGACAACATATACAATCATGATATCTATTATCCCCTCTTTCTCTATATTGAGATATTTTTAGCTAAAATTTAATATACATTACAGTTAGAGTTTCATTTTTTCAATTAGATTAACATGTACACATAAATTTAACTTACATTGTCTTCTGGAGACTTTCTCCTTTTTTAATAAGTTAATAATGAGGGTAAAGATACAGGGAGTAAGAAGCTTGATTGGTAGGTACAAAAGAGACAGGGGGAGGCTAAGAATGGCCTAGGAAAGGGAGGAGTCAAAGAACTTATATGTACGACCCATGGACATGAATTAAGGGCAAGGGATACTGGTAGGAGAGAGGATACAGGGCAGAGGGGCATAAAGGGGAGAAAAAAAGTAGGACAACTGCAATAGCATAATCAATGAAATATACTTTAAAAAAGATAAAATATTTTGGGAAGGTGGAATTATGAAGTTGCCTGAAAGATAGCAAAAAATAGGGGAACAAAATGGTGAATGTGCTGTCCAGTAAATTTAGTTGGTGAAAATGCAAAAAAATTTAAAAATAAAAAAAAGAAGTCATTATACTAAAACCCAAAACAGAAAACAAACGTGAAGACCTCGCTATTTAAAAGATAATATAAAAACACTTTTCTTTAATTTACCTTAACAATTGAGGTGAACATCTCCATCAGAGTTAGACAGCAGGTTGAAAGACACAAAACGTGCCACTTAAATCTCACATATAATTCCAAACACAAAAAATAACCAAAAAATTAGTGTAAGGATAACTAACAAATACCTGATTCTTCCTTTAGTGTTTCAATTTCTATAAAATTATCACATATGAATTTATTAAATTGCTTATGCTCCCTGTGTTTTGTTCACCATTGAACGTCAGCTCTTTTCAAACCCTAGGAAACATTATAATCATATATTGAGGTGGCAGTTTATCATGAAGATCCTTAGAAGTTTTTGGCATATGTAGTGTTTTGGTGACGTCAATTAATATATAATATTGTTGTTTTAAGTAACAGTTCCCCTCTGGAACCACAGAGGGGAAAAGTTATTTAAAGTTTTTATCACATGTTTATCCAGTCTGGTCCTTCACTAAGGAAATGTATTGAACACGTTTGAAATTTAAAAATAATTTGTATTGAAAAAAATCAAGTAAATGTTGTTCTGCTATTTTCTTAAAATTTGGGGCCATCTATGCTGAATTTTCTGAGTGTCTACACTTGGTTACAAGACACAAAACAAAAACCAGAAATTTTTGTAAAGTTAAGTAAGAAAAGCAAAAAAAATCAAGGAAAGGTATAAAAGAAAAATTATATACAAAAAAAATAAATGATTTTTGTGAACTTAATGCTTTGGGGGGGAAGAGGGAATGAGTGACACTACATTTTACTGAATAAGTTTCACTATAGATGTGTTTCTCCCCTTATATTTTCCTCATAAACTGTTCAGATTATTTTATACAATGTAAAAACAAATTTTCTATTGAGTTTGTTTTGTTTCTTTTATTTTTCATTTTATTTTTAATTATTTGTTTTCAACTTGTTAAGAGTATTTTAATCCATAGGAAGATGTATACAAAGAAAGATTTATTTCCAGATAAATTTAAGTCAGCAATCCTAGCTTCTGATAAGTTATATAGCTAAATAAAGATAAATAATTTGAGAAAAAGAAAAGAAAATGGCATATTCACAATATAGGATGTTTTTTTCTTCTTAAATCTATATACTTCAATAATCATCATATTTATTTTACTACTTATGAAATCCAATTTTAATAATGTGCAAAGAATATACAATAAACAAAAATTTTAAGTCAATTTCCATTGTGATTTTACTGCACCAGATCCTCTGCCAACTTTGTTTTAAAGGAGAAGCTGTTTCTCCTTGGCTCTCTCATTCTTGGGCTCTCTGTCCAATGCAGCTGTACCCATCTGTGAAAACAACCACTTTTTCTTTACTTTTCTTTTTTTTTCTGATTGAGGTGGTGCTACATTTTTTAAATTGGACAATGCATTTTCAGTTCTTGCTCTTGAAAATTGTTGGAATGTGTTACATTTATGGAAGAAAATAACAGTTTATACTCTCAAAACTTATTTTCTCTCCCAAACTCATAACTTTTCTTCAGAAAGATGAGTTTTACCTAGTTATTATGGGAAGGACAAACATTATTGTTGATAGTTCATATGTGTGTTGCCTATATTTTTCCAATGAATATTCATTATAGAAATATAACTTAAACTTTAAATGTATGTTCTTTAAACTTTATTAAAGCATGCAAATGTTACTTGTGATTCAAGTAACAGATACATTACTTGAAATATACTGTGTTTAAACATTAATGTGAATATTCCATATATCTTCCATAGTCTTTTCTGGTTCCAGTTACATTTTCTATTAATTTTTTCCTAAATAATTTTTTGACCCAGTTGCTCCAGAAATCCATCTTTACCATTTCTTTTACTCTAAGTCCTTGGTTAGGTGCTGCAGAACACACAACGAGAAGGCTGTTTTTTAGCTTCAAGGAATTTATTCCACAAGAATAAACATAATTATTCATTAGAACCAATTAAATATGTTTCTAGTTTTTTTCCCCTTTGAGCTAATTATAAGTCACCAAAATTTATTAAACCCCACAGAATACCAGAAGCTATGCTAGCTGCCAAAAATAAAAGACATAAGATGTTTTCCTCCCTGAAAGCAAAAGTCCTTTGCTAAGTTCTAAAATCGTATATATGTTTATTGTCTATTAGAAGGGTAGAAAATATCTACTTTGAAGCATTTATGAATATTTAAAAAACAATTTTATATTTTAGCATGCAGTGATAAAATTACAGTATAAATAAAATGAACACAAATATAAAATAAACACATTTATTAGCACATTTCTGTTCCCTTCAGTTATTTATTTTGTTAGTTTTTTCTGTATCATGTTGAGTCCTTTATTTTTCCTTTCTAATGTAAAGGTGAAATCTAAATGTAAGATTGTATTAATAAAATAATCACATTTACATTACACATATACACATACCTGTTTTTATTAACATCTAAATGGTAATATGTCTCAGGTAAATGCTTTGAAGGAAAGAGAGCTATGACCAAACAGTATCTGTCAAGTGCTATACTGTTTATAAATTAAAATAAATAGTTCTGTTTATCAAATGTTTACTGGATGGTTTTAACTGCTCACTCCAATTTTAACTAAAGTAACAAATTGGTGTTATTTACATGCAATATAGGACTTTTTAATATGAAAGTTCCCTTCAATATTTTCCTATTTTTAGTTTACAAAATAATAATAATAATAATATTAATAATAGCCTAAACAAAATCTAGTTCACATGGAATTTAAAGAAGTTGCAGGCAAAATGAAGGTAACAAACTAGGTGCCTATTTATTGGCATTTTCTCTTCACCTTAAGAGTAGATATCACTTATTCATTGTTTATATACAGAAATAAGAGAATGCATTTTTCTCCAGTTCTTATTGATATTATAGATTTTAAATAGATTTCAAACTAATGTATTCAAACTACCAGAAAATTCCCCACATCATCTACTTTAATAAAATTTTTCAAATTACATTTTATTTTGTTGTTATTTGATAAAAATTAATAACAATCTAGTATTAAATTATTTAGTTTTAATTTGCTAGTTCTTCTGTCATTAAAATATTCTTCAGTCTTACATCAACTCAGGTAGAAATAGAGGTCTTTAAGTAGGAATTGTTTATGTACCCAAAACAGTGAAAGTGATAACCTGCATATTATTTATTTTTCAGCTTCTTAAGGAACTTGCTAGGCAACTCTTTCACACATGATTTGGAATATGAGTTAATATCTGCTGCATGGAAAATAAGGAATCAAGACAAAACAAACTAAAACAGAGAATTTCCATATTAGAATTAAAGGTTTAAATGCATCAATCATTTAAAAATGTAGAGAGAGAAATATTACATTATTTCTTAGAGTAAGAGAGGAGAAAATTGTGAGTTAAAGTAGTCTAGCAACTGAGCTTAGTAATAATCAATTACAAAATAAATATCTAAAACCATTTTAAATGTGACATTATATGAATCAACTAAAAGTACTTTAGAGATTACATTTACATGATTTATACAGTAATATTCAGAAATTAAGAACTACCAAAATAACATTGCATTTAGAATGCCATTACAAAAATGGAAAGGGTTGTATTATACACACACACACACACACACACACACACACACAGTTTATCCAGGAAAACTCCAGCCATTGTTAATATGACAAGAAATGTTTGTGCAACATTGATGGGACCTGGCAGCCAAGGAGAGTGGACTGGAATGTGCAGGTGTGAACAATGATGACTTCACTGTACTAGTCAATGGGGCAGTAGACACCATTGAGTGAGCATGTGTACTGTGTGGTCATCACATTCAAAATGACTGAGCGAGTAGAGTAATGAATCTGCATCAAATTTTGTGTTAAGCTTGAATGTTCCTCCATGAAAACTACTCAGATGATTCAGAAGGATGGCAATGGGCACCTGGAGACTGGCAGCTTCATCACAACAACGCTCCTGCACATGCATCACATCTCATGCAGAGCCTTTTGGCGAAACATCAAATCACCTGGGTGACTCAGTCACCCCCTGCCCAGATTTGGTGCCCTGTCACTTCTGGCTTTTCCCAAAACTGAAATCACTTTTGAAAGGGAAGAGATTTCAGACCATCAAAGGGATTCGGGAAAATACAGCAGAGCAACTGATGGTGACTGGGAGAACTGTCCCAAGGTGCCTCTTTTGAAAGGGACTGAGGTATGATTTTCCTATGTACATTTCTTGTGTCTTCTTCAATAAATGTACCTATTTTTCATATTACATTGTTGGTACCTTCTGGGCAGACACTCTCTCTCTCTCTCTCTCTCTCTATATATATATATATATATTCCCAGAATATATATATAATTTACATTTTTTGATAAAGGTATACAGCATAATATCCCCTAAAAACTTTTATCATGCTTTTTTTGGTAGTCAATCCTCCCAATCCTTTCCACTCTAGCTCTTGAGAAACATTGAACTATTTATGTTTTTTTTGCTTTTACAGGCTTTTTTCCACTTTGAGTTTATTACAAATCTTTGAATTTTATAACCATATCCAAATTAAGTCAAAGTACCAAAAAATCTTAATATATGAAAATAATGTTTGCCTTGGAGCCTCGAATGCTTCTTTTGTACTGATTATATGTGTGTATTTACTTTGGCCAATTAGAACCGTAAGTTGAGATGTACGTACAGATAACATTTTATCAATTGTTTCTGCAATTTACTACTGAAAGTTTGAAAATTCTCTTTCAAAGGTTAGAGATTTCCTTTTTATATAAACCACTTAAATATTGTTTGTTCATAAATTTCATTATATTCTAAAAATATTTTCTCTTATTTAATTATAGTTCTTTGTCACTCGTGGGCTCTAAGAATTTTCCCAATGTCCTTTTATTTTACATTTTTAATGATAATTATTTTTTGAGATAACATATTTGTTAATTACTAATTTCCTTATTGTTTTCAGAAAAAAATTCATAGGTCCAATTTGCACTGGCAATTTTTTTCAAAATCAATATAATTGAAATCTGAAATTAAACTGTTCAGAGCATAGAAAGTCAGATGCTTTTCAAATCTGATAATTATGAAGTAAAGTACTTTCATTCCTACATCAATTTACATAGATTAGAGAGGAAAGTGGAGATTGTGCTTGCACACCCATGATCAAACAATTTTTTAAAAATATTTTATTTATTTATATTTATAGAGAGGGGAAGAGAGGGAGAGAGAGAGAGAGGAACATCAATGTGTGGTTCCTTCTTGCGTACCCCCAACTGGGGTCCTGGCCCGCAACCCAGGCATATGCTCTAACCAGGAATTGAACCAGCGACCCTTTAGCTCGCAGACTGGTACTTAATCCACTGAGCCACACCAGCCAGGGCTAATCTAACACTTTTTTAAAACACTAACTATGTGAACTTCTATGCCACTTAAACTTTCTAGAACCTATGTGTTTTTTCTGCATCTGAATAATAAATGGGTATCTGAATGGTGCTTCCTATCTCAAAAATATTTTCTTTGGTGCAAATCCCTTGGAATTTATGATATTAAAATAGTCACGGGCACATATATTTGCAAAGAGAAGACTTATCAAGTTGAAACAATGTTTACCACAAGGTTTTATGAAGCTACTCACATTTCTAACAGAAAATTTAAAAAGAAAATTAACAGATAAACTAAGTATTAACTAAGGTTCACATAGCCTAATTCACATATTCTTAACTTATGCATTTAAAAACTTTTTGATTTGAGCACTATAACAGCCATTCAACAAATACATAACAGTCACTCTCCTTGTATTTCCTATGAGATCCCATCGGACACATTAATTATAAATTAATTCCCCAGATACAATACTTCTTGTTAGCCACCACTATAATATTTATAACTGTTTTCTATCTGATAGATTTTTTCTTAATAATTTAGTTTGTCATGCTTCAGTGATTTTTGTCTTGCCAGAAAATTCAATGAACAATTACTATAAGTAACATCTTTAAATACAGATGACAAGCATTTATAAATAACTTCTCATTGTGTTTACTTGCTTAATACCACATGCAGTGACCTGCACACACACACACACACAAGTCAATTTGGCTTGCAAGATATAAAAAGCACAATTAAAATATTAATCACGATATGTAGACAGACTTCAAAACTGTTATTATTAGTCTCTTTATAGAAAATAGAAAAATGTAAAATTTTATTAAATGCAAACATTTTAAAGTCTAATATGCACAGAGAAAGAAAGATAGAAATCTTGTAGAAGAGAATTATGACTATTTGTTAATTAAACTGTAGGTAAGTCTAAATTATGTAAAATACCCTATTTGATTTATTCAGTACATCCTGTTCCCTAAAACTCACATATATGTACTGTAGGCAACATATATTCTATTCTAATCTTTATTTAATATGGATCTTACTTAGTAAATAAATATAGTAGTCAATCAACCATATATGAGAATAATAAACCAATAGTATCTTAGGTCCATTTATTCTTTATTTTCACTATTCTTGCAACTCATGGATTATATCACATTTTCATTGTCCTTCACTCTATCGATATCCTACTTTCCTTCTTTAACTAGCTTAAGTTTCATTGCCAGTCATTATAATGTTTTTTATTGATTTTAGAGAGAAAGAGGGGAACATTGATTGGTTGCTCCACATATTTATGTATTCATTGGTTGCTTCTTGCATGTGCCCTGACCAGAGATCAAACCTGCAAACTTAGCAAATCAGGATGATGCCCTAGCCAGCTGACCTGCCCCACCAGGGCTAATTATTCCTGCGCACACACCGTCAAACCTCTGGCCTTGTCTCATCTTCATTCTCCGTTAAATCCAAATGCATGCTGACCTACCCATGCAGCTGATTGTATGTAGAGTGGCCCACCTCAGAACGCTAGGTGATATCCCTTTTCAATATTTCACTAAAATTATCCTGTATTTCCTTTGTCTGGACCTCATAAATGACTATTGCGCATGTTCCACTCACCACTCGGACTGCTTTTCATCCCTAGCAGAAGAACCGACTTGCTCAGCTTGCAAAGCCATGGGAGGTGTCCGCAGACTCACCACCACCAAGTCAAACTGCCGAAAGCAACCTGCCTTGTGCAACTCCGAAGACCACAGTCCACTTTTTATTTTGGGAGGGTGCTGCTCACTGGTGCAAATCACCACAAAATATGCTGTTGAAGGAGCTCCCTGGGATGGTGCAATGGGCAGACTTGCATATCAGTTTCCATGCTCTTCTTATCTGATCAGGACTCATGTTTATCTCTCTAAATCCTATCCCATCATTTCTTACGTGCTCAAAAAACTGGTCCCCTTAATTCCCCTTTCTCCCTTAGCACCCAGTTTTTGCTTTCCCCAGGATTTGGACACCTTCGTGGAAAAATGCTAACTTCTTCTACGTTGCAAAACTAAAAAATAACTTCTCATGATCACCCCTTCCCCTGTCGTGTACTACTCCATGTCGTGTACTAAACCTTTTTGTAGAAAATTCCTTAAATAATCCTCTTTACATGTTGTTTCTAATTTCCTCATACGTTTTTTTCAAAAGAATTTGTGCCCCACTGCTCAGCCCCAAACTGTTCTTGTCAACCTACACGTTGCTATATTTTACTGTATCTAAAACAGAATTTGACAAAGACGAACTCTATTTCCTTCTTGAAATGTAGTACTTGGATCCCAAATCACCACATTCTATTAATTTTCCTACCACCTCACCAATTAACCCCACTCAGTCTCCT